>JAQGBT010000016.1:0-133645 GCA_034698585.1 Disparrhopalites patrizii
GACTTATTAATATTTACTCTCATCTCAAATTACCTTATTTATGGTAATTTACCCCCATAGTTGTAATACATATCAATGTATATATATATATATACACGTGTATTATGTTTTGTAGCTATCTTTATCTTTTATAAAATCCTCAGAAAGGACATGTTATTTTTGATGTTCCTTCTTAATGTGCCCCAAACGAAATGAGAGGGAACTTCCTTCGAAGACCAAAAATTTAATACATGCATTGACCTGCCATGTGTATATACAACAACAATCATGACACGTTTTTCATTAAAATATTGAAAAAAATAAACTTTTTCGGCACCTAAAAGTAAAACACATTTTATTGTGCGTTTTCACAACCTTTTAAAATTTATCCGCCCAGTCCATGAGATGCCGGTTGGGATGAGTAATAATAATTATGTGATTATGTCCAACGCAAACGTTTTTATTCTACTTTATTTTTTAATCGTTCCATATACTGTATTGTATTTATGTAGGTACATATGTCCAGGAGGCGAAAAGCATCATGTGCCCAATTTTTGAGCGAACCGAGGCGAAATTAACAAAATTGACTTGAACGACCTGGATTATGACATTTTACAAGTTATCCAGGCGCTTCATAGCCTCCATTTTCTTGACCATATGCCTTCGCCAACGGCGTAAACGATATGGCTTTCGGCCAAAATAGAGGAATAAGCGAATAAAGGAAAATATATTTTTAAACAATCTCTATGTGGTACCCTTTGAAGTGGTCCAAGAGGTCAAAAGTAAAGCATACACTACCCAGTTTGTGCTTTTACGGTTGGGACCTTCTCCAGGTTAAGTTTGATGCATGAATTCAAATTAATCATGAAAGTCTGGAGTCTGGAGAATTTGAAAGTTATTCATTATTGCTTTTGTATATAATATAAAACATCTTTCGGAAATGCCCCTTTAATAAAATGTATAATTTAAAAACAAAATTGCACATTCTCCAGTCTCGTCTAAATCTGAAATGACATATCTATCTTGATATCTCCCCACCCCTTTCAAATGTTGATATTATCCATACATTTTGAATGTAAAAAAAAGTTCATTCTCCAAAATACATCCATGTGTATTACGTAATTCTTGCATTAAATGCTTTAAAAACAATGAAAACAGTGCTAGGGTAAAGATTGATATTGTGACCGACTGAGTAAAATTGTGACCACCCACCAATTTAATGATAAACTACGTGTAATTAAGGAAAAAGAGGTAAAATTACGAAGACAAGAATTGTTAATTCAGGAAATTTTTAAAGGTTTTCAGGTGTCATTCAAATGTAAACTTAACCTGCTTAATTTCTTTTCTTTTTTCTCGGCCTTACAGAATGATTCAACCCGACTTGCAACTTGCAGGATAACCATACATATAATAAGTGTAAAATTAATAAATTGAGTACGTATACACCATACAGAAACATTTTTTTCCCAAAATTATAAATGTAAGTACAATCGAAGTTGGCGGTGGTCACAATTACATGCAAATGAGCACATTTGCCAACTTCAGTACATTTTCAAAAAAGTCGCAACTACGAAACCCGTGAGGAGAAATGTAATAAATACTTGGACGATTATAGCTGAAAATGATGGAAATTAGAATTCTCAATAATTCCTTACTTCAAAGTTTCAAACACAATACCTTAAAAAACGGGAAAAACGTTGCAAAAGAACCACAATCAAGCTTTACCTACTCAAATTACTTTTAACCACGCTTATTATGCCCATGAAGAGCTGATAGAATCGTCATTAAAACGAATGGATAATATTTAAAGTGCATGAGGACATTGGTAAAAAGCCCTTTGTAAATATATTTTTTTAAATAACATTTAATACTAGAAATAAATGCTGCGTCTCAGGAGGAACTTGCGTTTTATTTCTCTCAATTTAGTTATTTAGCACATGGAGGCCGGCACTATAGGCCGGTGTGTCCCTGTCTTTTTTTTTTTGTCGTCCATGAGGTCTCATTTTTTTCCAATAGACGTTTTAAGCCCATGTGGAAAACCATCGTGGGAAAGAAGCCATAGGGATTGGAGGGAGACGGAGTTTAGCGGATGAAAGAGACAAAAAAAGGGCCAAAAACAGAGTAAAAGAGGGAGAATAGAGAGAGTGAGAGAGGAAAAAAAAATGTACAGAAAAAGAGACGTTGATTTCAATGGAGGAAAAAGGTATATGTATGGGATATAAACGTGGGAATGAGAAGAAAAAAATAAAGGACGAAAATGGGAAGAGAGGCGTGCTCGGAGATTTTGAGTGAAGGCGCTGTGACGTCAATGGGCAGACATTCCAATGGCAGTCATCGGTCAAGTGACTCCACCTCTTTTGCCGGTAACCCACATCAGTTCACTTTTATTCATATTATTATTATATATACTGACGGTTTTACTGGCAAAAAAATTTTTTTTGAGTGTGTGTTATTATAATTTTTTTGTAATTTTTATTTCAGTTTTCGTATATATATATAATATACACCCGAAAAAAAAAAAATCTGTTCTTTGCGGGTTCTGTCTTCTCCAGTCAAAACAAATAAAAAAAAGTTATACGGGACGGACTTTAATCAAGAGAAATATTTAAAGGAAAGAAAGTGAAGGTGACATAAGTATATAAGAATTACAAATTTTTCAAAGAAATAAAAAAATAAAATAAGTTTAACAGGGTTTGGAGATACGGACGACGAAGTCTCGGTCGGGTTATATTCCTTCTTTTTAGTGTACATCTGTAGGTAGGCGCGAAACCAGGGAAAATGTCAGAATTAGTTCATATTCTCGAAAAAACTATTTCTTCAGGTAAGTCTGATTCATTTATTATTTGATGCATCCGGATTCTTTATTTTTTTCCGATGTAATTATATATATGGAATACGGGATATGTATTTATTGATATGAATCAATTGGGTATGACTTGGATCAAAGTCTTTAAATGCGCATTTATTTTATGGAGAAATAGCTTCGTACGAACACACATCACATGCATGTGGACTGAGAATTGTATTTTGAAGCCCGGCCAAGGTTTGGTAAAACGGAGTACAAATTATCATTTCAATTTCACTTGAAAACAGCGTGTTACGTAATGCCGACTACATGTCACACGAATCCATTGCGGTGTGCAGTAATTGTAAAACTGTTTGAAATGTAACTGTTTTGTTTGCTATGTAAAAATTTTACAAAATATTTTGAAAGATTGGAGCCGATTGACGGCATTTACATTCGTTGTCCTATGGATGAAAGCTTGGCCAAACGGTTTCTCCAAATAAATGCGCTGATGATATAGATCGGATTATGCGGTTTTTTTGAGCGGAGTATACGGACATCCAATAATAATGACATTTCTTTGGACGTATTTTTACAGATCAAAATGAACTTCAAAGAGCACAGGCATTTCTGGAGCAAGCCGCTCAGACCAACTTCGTGAGTTTATTGTTCTTTGTTTTCAAAATTGTTCAATGTTTTTACTCAAGTCGTGATATTTTTGCGTAGTTGTGAGTAAATTTAGCTGACGTAATGTGATGTACATGATGCCCAAATGACTTAAATCGGAAAGCTTTTAAATGTTGTGGCGCCATTAAAACTTACTTTCTGGTTGTTTCTTTTAGCCCGAATATATTCGAAGCCTTTCAGAAATCCTGGCAAATACTGCATTTAGTCCTGTTGCGCGTATGGCATCAGGCTTGCAGTTAAAGAATCTGCTTACTTCAAAGGATCCGACGGTCAAAGTACAGTATCAGAATAGATGGATAAATGCACTGTCGGACGAGATCAAACAAGTTGTGAAGACAAATGTAAGTCGCACTTTGCCAGTAGGTTTTAAAATGAGGAAACTTACGTGATAGTTACACTTGTATTTTTTTTACAGGTGGTAGGAGCCTTAGGAACAGAAACAACTCGTCCCAGTTCGGCTGCACAATGTGTCGCATACATTGCTGTTATTGAATTAGGTCTAAATAAATGGCCTGATCTCATACCAACACTAGTAAACAATGTAGCTATGAGTGGTATGCAGGCATCAGAACTCCTTAAAGAAGCTTCTCTGGAAGCTATTGGCTATATTTGTGCTGATATCGTAAGTCACAAAACATACAGACTTTGAATGCGTTAAGAGTTATCTGGGGGTCGTAAGTATTCATTATTTCTTCTGGGGTTTTAGGATCCTCAAATTCTTGCCGCACAAAGTAACAATATTTTAACAGCGATCGTCCATGGGATGAAGAGGGAAGAGCCGTCCAATCGGGTTAGGTTGGCGGCGACAAATGCTCTTTTAAATTCCTTAGAGTTTACTAAATCTAATTTTGAGACAGAGGTAAGATCCTGGTCGTATATTTTATACATCTTTAGCATCTCACAAGCGTATACATATACATGTATGTACATATTATTATTTTGTTTATTGCAGTCTGAAAGACATTACATTATGCAAGTTGTTTGTGAAGCTACTCAAGTAAATGATACCCAAGTCAAAGTAGCGGCTTTACAATGCCTGGTTAAAATAATGTCACTGTACTACCAGTACATGGAGTTTTATATGAACTTGGCCTTATTTGCCATAACAATGGAGGCCATGAAGTCGGAAGTCGATGATGTTGCTCTTCAGGGAATTGAATTTTGGTCAAATGTTTGCGATGAAGAAGTAGATCTTGCCATTGAGGCAAGTGAAGCCAGCGAATTTGGACGTCCTCCACAAAGAACATCCAGATTTTATGCTAAAGGCGCACTACAGTACTTGGTTCCTGTGTTGATCCAGACACTAACAAAGCAGGTACACAGGGAATTTCGATTTTTAGTCATTAGTTGACGAGTTCATGTTTGAAGTTTAATTTTGCTTTTGGTTTGCACTATTCAGCAAGATACTAATGACGACGACGACGACTGGAATCCGTGTAAAGCAGCTGGTGTCTGTTTAATGCTACTTGCCAATTGTTGTGAAGACGATATCATTCCTCATGTAGTACCTTTTGTCCAATCTAATATCAAACATGAAGTTTGGAATTACCGCGATGCTGCAGTAATGGCATTCGGGTGTATTATGGAAGGTTCGTTCTCAAATTTTCTCGATTGAGAACATAAATCATTGATAATATCAGTGATGATAGCAGTCATTAACCCCTGTGCTACTTTGCATTTAGGTCCTGATCCAGCAGCGGTAAAACCTTTAGCCGAAGAAGCTCTTCCAACTTTAATAAGTTTAATGAGTGATCCACATGTGGTAGTTCGTGACACCACCGCATGGACATTAGGAAGAATATGTGAAGTGGTTTCAGACGCAGCTCTTAACCCTAATCATTTAGCGCCATTATTGGACGCTTTAGTAAACGCCTTACAGTCAGACCCGAGAGTAGCCTCTAATGCTTGCTGGGCCATAAGTAGTTTAGCGGAGGCAGCATATGAGAAAGCACAAGAAGGAAGAGTGGATGATTCAAACGAACCTGAGACATACGTTCTGTCGCGTTATTTCAGACCTATTATTGAAAAGTTATTAGCTACCACGGATCGCCCAGATGGTGGACAGGTACATCGAGTGAGAAAATACATGCCTTGTTAGTTGCTAGTAGTAAACGTGGGTAGCTAACTTAATTGCAACTTCTGAATTATGTGCAGGCAAATTTGCGTCCAGCTGCATACGAAGCATTAATGGAAATGATCAAAAATTCTCCTCGTGATTGCTATGACACTGTTCAAGCCACCACGCTGATCATTTTGGAACGACTGCGAGCTGTGTTACAAATGGATTCACTAGCGAGTGGAGGCGATCGAACACAATATAACGAATTGCAAAGCTCTTTGTGTGCCACGCTTCAGAGTGTTTTGAGGAAAGGTGAGTAAAACTTGCTTTACGTAAGTGAGCAGAATGAAATTGTTGATCATTCGAACCAACTTTGTTTTAATGAACCTTAAAATTGTGTTGGATTTTATTCACAGTTACACCCCAAGATGCTCCTAATATATCCGATGCAGTAATGGATGCACTTTTGCAAATGCTCAATGGTCCAGGAGGACGTTCTGGTGGAGTTCAAGAAGATGCATTGATGGCGATTTCAACCCTTACTGAAGTTATGGGTGAAGGGTTCCTGAAGTACATGGATCCATTTAGACCGTTCCTTCTTATGGGTCTTCAAAATACCACAGAGCAGACCGTAAGTCATTTCCTTGCTCTCATCTTCTGGCATCGGTTTAGCAAAAGTTTCACATTCATAACTGATAATTGTGGCTCCATAATTGCAGGTTTGCTCAGCTGCAGTGGGAGTGAGTGGGGATATATGCCGTGCCCTTGGCAGTAAGGCGGCGCCATATTGTGACGAAATTATGGAGCGATTGCTCGACAATTTACGTGTAAGTTAAGCAAGTTTTCATTACAGCTTGTACTAATTATACCCATTTATGTTGCTGTAAAGTTAAAATTCGGTCTGCTTATTCCTTGCAGAATGGGAATGTCCACCGGTCTGTAAAGCCTCAGATATTATCCGTTCTCGGAGATGTGGCCTTAGCCATTGGTCCAGAATTTAAGAAATACTTGCAGATCGTTCTCCAAACGTTGGTTCAAGCTTCCGAAGCTCAAGTTGACCGGGTAAAATATCATTATTTGTCAAGTTTATATTCTTACAGGATTTAATGTGATTAATGGCACTGTTTCCGCTGAGCTAACATCTGCTGTATAACATTAACTATTTTCAGAATGATTATGAAATGGTCGATTACCTATGCGAATTAAGAGAAGGGGTGTTAGAAGCGTACACGGGCATTATACAAGGACTCAGGGGAGATGCTGCCAGCTCAGGTGTTCCCGGTGGAGCTGTTACTCCTGATTTAGCAATGATGGAACCACATTTACCGCACATTGTTCGGTTCATAATTCAAGTTGCAGGAGATCAAGAGAAGACTGATGGAAACGTTGCGGCATGCGCAGGACTTGTAGGGTTAGTTATTATTTATTGTTTTCAGTTAAAACTACCTTGTAAGGAAGCTAAGAACGCGTGATGTCATGATGAAACAATCGCTTATATTATTTCAATAGTGATCTCCTTGCTGGTTATGGTGCAAGTATTCTGCAGCTGGTAGACAATGAATTCGTAACTGAGCTTCTTAGTACCGGAAGAAGATCCAAGACCAACAAAACTAAGATGCTGTCAAGTTGGGCTTCCAAGGAATTACGGAGACTCAAGAGTCAAACTTCAGCTGCAGCAAGTTGGTAAGTATTCTGAATAAATCAGATGCGTCTTTAAAGATGACTCCTAACAACATAAGAAATGGGGTAAAGCAGGAAGTTTTTGTTTCCTACGAGAAAGTTGGTCGTGTTTGTCCTGTTACCAACAATTACGGTAATCAAGCGCTCAAAAATTGCTGGGTGAACTTGAACCTCTATTGAAAGTACAATTTTTTTCGCTGTGTAAATCAATCTTTACTGCTAATTGCTTCAGTCACTTTGTACTGTGCTTTTCCTATTGTCGTAGCACCTTCTGCCTGCTACTCGAAACAGTCATTTGTGTGTGGCTAAAAAGAAATCTCTAAAAGATAAACTTCTCAGTGATTTGTATGCTCAAACTAATTACGATAGTTGTGAAACATACAAAATGGTGCTTCTTCGAAAATGGAAGATCATTGTTTCCAATATCTGTACTTCCACAGTGGTGATGCATACTCAGCAACAGCTTGTTAGTGCTAGTGTTAACATGTATCTGTTCGATTTATATAAACTACCCGGTAGGTAGAATTAGGTATTCTTTTCCCTCTTAATTTTTCTTTCTCTTTTCAGCGTGGCTGTTACTTTTTGTACGCTATTCACATGCAATTTCACTTATACTTATTTCTATTTTTTTTTTTGCTTTATCGCTCTCGTTTTCGTTATGATTCTTATGGTGCAGATGTGAATGTGTGAGAGGTATTGATTGACTGATGGGTATGGTAACTTACAGATGAGATTTGTTGTGGAATGAACTGGAATGAAGGAAGGAGCAAAAAGTTTGGACGGTTGGAGCGCTGAATGGGAGAGGACGGAATGAGTGATAAAAAAATATTCGCGTGCAAGAGTCGTCGATCAAACACACCCAATTGGTTATTTTCTTCTTCCCTCATAATTACGAAAGCTGCTGTTTATTACTACTACTAACTTAATATTATTACATATGAAATCGAAACCGAATCTTTTTTTCTTTTCCCCTGGTCCACGTTTTTGAGTATAGTTATTGAGATTTTTTTCATTTCAGATAAAAAATATATTCTTAACTAACTTGATAGCTTACTCTTATATATGGACTTTTAGAACATCTTACAATTTTTTGTTTCCTACTTCTAAACATACAATATCAATGTACGATAAGATCTGTATGAGTGTTTATTTGGTGTCTTTACAAGTTTGAGTGTCATTCTCATAAACACATATTTGTCGCGCTCCGACCATAAGAACTATTATTATATATCTAATAAAGTTTACCAAAAATTATTTACTCTCGCTTTTGAGTGATTCTTCTTTGTTTTTATTTTTTTCTTTCGTTCTGTCGTTATCACTTGCAGCGTGGCTTTCCTCTTAGACTTTTACTATTTACCTAAGGATGTGTATATTAAGGATTTCTTAGTTGAACTCATTACCACAGCTACACAATTCATTATTGCAGGGCTGCGTTTAGTTAGTCATTTTTACAGGAAAGGTTACAGTGTGTATGAGAATTTGGAAGAAGTGTGGAACCTATTTTTGTAGTAATTTGTGTTTATTCAAATCCTTCTCTTTGTAGACGATGATTCTTCTTTGGCTGATTTGTGTAGATAAAACCTCTTTATCTGCCTTTATTTTTTCATTCTTCACATTTACTTTTTGTTCATTGAAACCGCAATTATTTCATAGGAGTCCATAATCAAATATTATGCTGGTTTCACCCAGGTATGCATTGGGATCACCTTCGTAGCATTGTAGTGTTTGAACATATGGGTATACTTGTTCATTGTGTGTGAACCCAATATTATTACATTAATTACCGTGCACATTATCATACTTTCCTTACGTACTTACTTGGTAATATCTTTTGAATCACATTCACAAAAAAAATTATGAAAGGGATCCGGATAAGCATTTAATGGTCTTTGGGTTTCTTTGATGAAGGTAAAAAACGTGATTTGAAGGTTTCTTTTTGCCAGGCCAGTTTTTTTTATTTTATGTGGACTCCACCCTTGCATATATTTAAAGTTAATACAACATTATGTGGAGCAACAATTGTTCCTGTTTCCCTTTTACTTTCGTTCTTGAGTCATGTTATAAGGAGGAGGTGTACAGTTTCTTGTGTTGCAGCCCCGTTGTAGTAAGTAGTATAAGCTCCCTTTTACTGTCTTGCTGTTGTTGGAGTAGGATTTGTACGTCCACAGTAATGCATATAGGTATATGTATGTATATATATACTATGTCTTAAGTCGTAAGTAGTGAGAGTGCAACGAATGACTCACGGGCGTAGCATCTTATGCGATCCTCACAAGGAATTTCGAGACATGGGTCTTTTTACCTGCTGCTTATTCCATATAACAACAGCGATATATTGAGTAACTGAAGGTTAGTGGGCCGATTGACAGAGACTGATAATAATGGCGAAAAATACATAGCACATTCATACATATATATATAGTTTGTAAATTAATCGTAGTCACCCGCACGGTCATTGTTATTCAAGAAATATTTGTGTATATATATGTACGCATGCCGCTGTCTTAAAAACAAGTAAAATTAATTGCGTTTTTTTGCTATACAATCTGCAACCCACTCCATTATTAACACCGGAAGGTGGACTACGGCGAGTAGAGCGCCTTACACTCTGAAATTTGGTGAAGTTCCTTCTGAGGGAAAACAAAGCATCTTGTGCAGCCGAAGAGGCAAATGTTTAAAAGTACTTTTGTAAAAAAAAAATCGTACATTCGACTATCTCTGCTTATTCTTAAGGTGCAAACGAGACCTGCCCATAAAACAGCATCATTTTATGTTGCATTACCTGAATAAAACGCCTGCCGAAGAAGTGCATTGTAGGACGACAAGCCTTCCTCACATAATTATCATTTGTTAGAGAATGTACTGAAATAAGGAGGAGGGAGTTGTGTCAGCAAAAACTTTCGCTTCCGCTGCCTCCCAATCCAATGGTATAGTGTGCATACATAGGAAAAGGAAGAAGAAGCAGAAGAAAAAGTTAATTGGTTATTTAAAAGATGCATGAGAAAAAAATGAGTCAGTGTTAGCTATGTGACCTGTGTTGAAAAAAAACAATAATTTTCCCCCAAGTCAAAGTTCACACTGATACATTCGTGTTTTATATTGTATGAACTCTCCTGTATTTATTTTGTTTTATTACTATTTGAAATTTTTTGCTTTTGAAAGTGTGGTATTTGTGAAAAATCTCTGTTTTGTATAATATACATACCACCTTACTACATGTTTTACTTGCTTTATAGTAACAATCTCAGAATGAGTGAAAATAATTAAAATTGCTATATAAGTATAATGTTGAAGAAAAAAATATGTATGCAATGCTAAAGCCCTTAAAATAGTGTGTATATATAAATATATATATATATAAGTAGCTTTTTGAATGTGGTAGCCCACAAGCGTGTAAAAATAAGACTTCCCGTTATAATTGAACTCATGTGTAAAACTATCCTTCCCTTCAGATCCTTTCGAGGCTATGCTCTACTTTCTTGTTTTTGGCATTTAACCACCACTTAATCTTGGGGAGGGATGCAATAGTAAGGGACGTACTTTTAATACGTACAACATCACAAAGGACGTGTTATTTACCTGTGATATAGTTAGTGCTCATTGCACTTCTCCTTTTTTTCTTTCAATTTTTTTTCACCCCCTTCTCTCACGTTTCTTCTGTCCTCTCTCTCTCTCTCTCTCTTTAGCTGTTTTCTGCCGCCCTCACTCTATTTCGCTCTCCCTGATATACTTGTGTATGTCTTGCTGTCTGTCGTCTCATTCTCTGTAAAAATTCTCTGCCTTCTCCATTGCTGTCTCATCCTTTTCTTCTCTCGCTCTCTTTCTACGCTCCTCTCTCTCTCCCTTCATTTTTCAGCCGTCCTCCCTCTCTATCTTGGAATCTATCTCTCACCCTCTCTATTTCTCTCATTTTGCACCACCCCAAATGAAATGAAAGGTGAATGTATAAGAAGAAGAAGTGAGTGTATTTTGTATGTATACGCATTTGCTGTGATTGTATTATGACTTACCTGAGTTTACCTGTGTGCGTTTCCCCTTTCTTTTGTTTACTGTATGTAATGTATATATGTATATATATAGATGTATGTATGTATATAACCTTATAGTAAGATATGTTGAAGAAACATGAAAGCTGCAGCAAGAACTGTAAGAACTGTTCTTTTGTTGAATGATACGAACCACGAGGGCTGTGTCCATCCTATGGAGGTACCCAAGATACCTTTAGTACCCCTAGCTCTAAGATCCAGTAATCGTACATACAAGGGAAATTATTTAGAATTTTATGGCGAGTTTGGAGACAAAATCCATCACAGAAATTCAAGAATTTGCTAAGTTGTAGCTCTGAATTCTCTCCAGTGCATTCAATAGAAAACCGTTTTTGTAGGACGGCGGAAGACCGGGTAAAAACTCATTTTTCACAGCATATAACGGCAATTGTAGTGGGAATACCCACAAACAATTTTGTGAGGGATATCCTAGAATCGGGCGGCTGTATTACATGGTCAATTACAAGCCAGCAATTCCATTAATGCTTATTACATTAACCCTGGCGAATACATTGCATTACCATGTCTTAGAGTACAAACAAGTCAAAGCAGCCAGAGGGATTTTGTTTTTGGAAAGCAAGTTGTTTTGAAAAAATGTTTGTGTTTACTTTGACTCGAAATTTACTAGAAAAAAAAAAGATTTTTCATGAGCTAGTTATTGTTGTTTGCCCAGAACTTGTTGTTTAACAGCCAAAAAATGTATTTTATTCAAAGATAGTTTTAAATTCTTAATACATTTATTAAAATTACTGTTAATTAAAAAACAATCCTTAATGACTTTCTCATTTTTTAGCAGTAGAAACGGAGTTGTTAATGTTGTAAAAATTCTCCCCACTCAGTGCAAACGTGAATAGGTTACATTTATGCACCTTCATAGGACTATAGCCATTTCTTTTGATTTTTTATGTGGTCATTTACCAGTGCAACATAAGCATATAAAAGTCCCCATCCTGGACTTTAATACAGTGTCCCTTTAAAAAATGTACTTGTAAATACTGTTTTACCCTAAGAAAATTCATGTTGTTTTCATATAGGATTCGCTGTTATAGTTAACACCAAAACACCTTAAATAGTTCTGATTTTCCGTGTATATCCTGATTTTTGAATGACGTAGAAAAACTTCCATAACTTGCCGAATGGATGTTCTACTATACCGGGCATCCGGTTCTGCATACGTTTCGGTGTCTGTACGGTTGGAGGGGTCAAGGGATAGGGAGGGTTGGAAGAGGTTACTTGAAATTTTCGTATACACCTTGTATATAAGGTACATAAATGCAATCTGTATACCTCGCACTCTCTCTCGCTCGCTGTGTCTTGAGAGGGATAAGAGTTCGTCTTGTATGAAAAGGTATGAGAAGGTACCAATTGAAGAATGTAGGATTTTTCTTTTTGCTTTAGTAGCTTCGAAACATTTCAAGGCTGCAGTCGATCATTCCACTACCTGCGTGTGTGTGTATGTTTACGTGTGTGAGTATGTGTGTGTAAAAAAAAAAAGTTGTGCGAACCGTTCCCTATGTGCAACTTTCTTTGTTTTTAAATTGTTATTGCTCGTATTTGCAAACGTATATATATGAGCACGGGGATATTTTTTTTTTATACATACAGGAAAAAGAAGGGAGTCTTCTTGCCCCAATTCTCTGTTTTAGTACTAGATTTTTCAACGAAAAATTGAATTTACAACGCATTCACTCATGCATTGAAACAAGTGTTATAAAAATATTAATTAGTGTGGAGTAAAATGAATTTTCTCCAAAATCTGTGAACGTATTGTTATTTTGAAGAAAATTGGTGTTTTTTTCTGAAGAAGAGCAGTGTGGTGGAATTTACAAGGAAAAATTACCTGTGATTGAAAATATTTGCAGATTTAAAAAAAAGTTTATTAGAAACGACGGTCAATGTAGTGTTGAGCGGTGGCTTGTTTCTCTCTTCTATGTGAAACAAGAAATTTCATCTTTTTTCCAAAATGCCTTCCATGAGATTGGAAGCCTCAGAATCTGAGTACACGGACGATGAACAAGCTCCTTTGACACATAATGACATATATGGAGGAAGGTAAACATTAGATTCATTTTTTTTAATTTTATCTTAAGCCATATTTTTGTTTGGGTTTCAAAACATATATAAACATATTCAGCATTAATAATAAGGATGGTGATGAATATGGGGGAGAATTTTGGAAATGGTATAAGAATGAAATGATGATTTGTCTGGATTATGTTTTGACGACAGTACAAAAGGGCATGATACGAAAAATTGGGATGTTTTTCGTAATCTTCCCCCCGAGTCCGAGAATGAGTCGGTGGAGGATCAGACCTGTTACCTGTTTGTTATCAAGACGTTGAAAGTAAGTCAAATTTATTTTCAGTTTACAAGGGGATAGCATTAGATTTTTATTTTTAGTCGAAATATGAACCAAATGGAGTAGCATGGTGTCCATTGTTAAGTCTACATATATACACATTATTATTATTGAAATGAAAAGTATGTCAGTATGAGCCAGTGGGCAAAGGGAAAGGAAAATGTTTTGTTCCTACTCTTCTACACCAAGCATACAAGTATATACATACATACCTGCATCCTTAGAGGACTAACAGCTCAAGACTTTTTCTTTCGTACAAAACTTTTTTTTTCGCTCAGAGAGGGAAGTGAAACAATTTTTTCCCCTCTTGGAAATTGTAAGGACCTATTAATGTTTACGCCTTTAGAAATACAATCGCTAAATTATGTACTTGTCCAGGAGTACTACTTTTTTTCCAAGGCAGACCACCAGTGGTCTAAACTACTTATTTTTTTTATTTCGTTACATTTCTTCTGTAATTCTCATTACAACCAGTAATTATAATCATGATTGGCTCATTGGCTCTATAAACTAAGCTTTGTTTGAGTTTTTTTCTCGTCGCTTCTGTTTAGAATGTCGCCAGGAATAATTAGAATATTGTTGTTGGGGCGGTCTGCTCGTCAGCAATTGGTTTAAATTCAGGAACACTGATGGTGGACAAGGAAATTATGCAAAACCTTGTGTTATAGCATTTCTGGGGTAAATGTACCAATGTTACCACGTGGATACAATGCCAATGAGAGGAAAGTAGATCAGAAGCGTAGTTTATGTTCTTTTATTTTGGAAGTTTTATGGAGTTGTCCAAGAAAATAAATGTACGAGAGCCTGTCTCCGTACGCCTATTGGAAAGTACATGCAAATCGGAGTGTTTTAAATGTAAAACGTCGGGGTAAGAAGGTACTTCCCATGCCATTTTCTCCCATTTCTAAATGTTCACCGTTTTTTTCTGGTCGAAGAAGCCCTCCATAAAATTTCCATTTGGTTGAAAATTTGTATGACAAAGACGTTCCTTTGAAGCCACTTTCATATTATGCGGACATTGCTGCAATAAATAAAGCTGCAGGGATGCACACTAGAAGAAGTGAAAACCCCCAGAATCGTCCAGAGTGAAGTAGATAGTAGAATGTACTGGAGGTAGTTTGGGCTAGATGTAGTTTAGGAAATTAATTGTGGCTTTACTTGTATGGACCAAAGCGTTTTCACTTGTCATGACCACCAAACAAGAATGAGCAGTATACAGCAGACAAATGCAAGGCATGTGAAATGCAATTATCTACTGGCTTAGCCACTCTCTATGATCCTGCAAACGATGGGAGATTCACCCATTTTCATCCATGTTTACATCTGTTTTTACTGATACGGCAAGTTACATATTTTGTCGAAGGAAATGCATGCAAATTATGCAGATGATCTTTTGCACGTGACAAAGGACAAAATTTGATGTTTAACCCTATAGCTATATAGATATCATGAGTCTGTGAACTCAATGCAGTTTCATTTAAGGTCACCGACTTGAATCATTAGTGAAGGAGCAAGTTTACTTCTTTTTTTTTTATAATAACTTAGCAGAAATATGGTTGTCCATTAAATGTGCAATGTCGCATTATATGATTATGATAAAAATTCTATTTCGTTAAAGGATTGTTGAGCCGTGTTAACAAATTTCGACATTTTGTGGTCGACAGATCATCGCGTACGCAATTACTTTTATAGCCGTGTTAACTGGAGCTGTTATCGCAAAGGGCAGCCTTTTGTTAATGACTTCGCAGTTAGAGCCGGACAGAACAGTACCATTTTGTAACCGACGTTTTGGTAAGCTATAGTCTGATTCTAGTGTAGACTACCGTTCTAATCTGGATAAATTGGGGTACATTGTGATGCACGATTATTAAATGGACGAAATTGAATTTTAATTGGGCAGCGAGAGACAAGCAATATGAAGCCAAAATTCCAGAAGTGGAGAGAATTTCGTGGACATGGGCAATTTTATTTGCTTTCCTGGTCCCAGAAATTGGAGCATTCATCAGGTCGCTCCGAATTTGCGTTTTTAAATCTTGGAGACAACCAGGAAAATTAGAATTTGTGGTGCCTTTATTCTTTGAGGTAATACAATGGATTTTGAAGTGTATTTTTTAACAACGGCAAAGCTTTTGGCATCCGCATGTGTTTTCATGTGTCATCCTCATTATTTGATTTTTATTTGCAATAACTGCTTTCTACCCACAGACCTGTTATGCAGCTGGTTTAGCACTCTTTGTTTTCTTCGTTCTTCCCACGGTAAATGTCGTGAAGGCAGCCATGCTCACAAATTGTGTTTGTGTTGTCCCCGCAGTTTTCGGTATTTGTTCTTGCCCATATACATATGTATTCGCATTTGTTTTTATGATAGACCTTACACTTTCCTTACCTGGGGCAACGCGCTATAATGAGCTGCAATCATTTGTATTTCTATATAGGCATGCTTTCGCGTTATCCTCAAAATGACGGTAGACCAAAATGGTTCTTAAAATGTTCGGTTGATATTATTGCGATTTTGTTCCAACTGTCCGGTCTTCTATTATGGCCTCTCTTTTCCTCCGAATCATCATCTTCCAGACAGTGGATGTTGCCTTTGTCCGCCGTGCTCATTTCCTGCGGCTGGTGGGAGAATTACGTGGACAGCTCATCACCTTTCGGTAAACAATGCTTACATTTCACTTGTAGGAATTTCACTTGTAGGAGTGTGGTCACGTTTACATTTTTTATTGTCTATATTTATTTTTGGTCAATATTTATTTGGTCAGCTCCCATAAGAGCCCTAGGGAAGATGCGGAAAAATCTTGTGCACACACGGTACTTTACGTACGTCTTTATTTCGCTATGGAAAATGCTTGTATTTTTTGCGGCCATGATTCTCTCCGTCTGGATTGCGGGTGGAAACGTCTTGAATCTCTTCACGCATTTCTCAAAATCCTTTTCGACGCATAGCATTAATATCACGGAGGTAAATACAAAATGTTTTATTACTGCATAAACTTATTAAGGCTGTTGTGATCATTATGTCGTTGTGAATAAATACATTTATTTATCTTATGAAATATTATAGGTGAGGTATACTGCTTTCGCGGAAATTTCTCCAGATTCACCCGACGCACTGCCATTACAAGAAATTATTAAGGAAAATTCTGCGTCCAATGCAGTAACTAATGCTATTTTTATTCAAATGCTGGCTGCCTACATATGTTACATATTTGGTGAGAGGAAAAAGTTTCTAAATCTGATATTCTTGCGCTTTCTAATGTGTAAAATTACATGTTGTAATTTCCATGTATTATTATTTAACAGGTAAATTTGCTTGCAAGATTTGCATTCAAGGATTCAGCTTCGCCTTCCCCGTGTGCCTGGCTGTTCCTGTGACAATCTCAATACTCATATCCCTGTGTGGCTTACGTTCAGAGAACCCTTGCTTTTGGGATAACTTTTTACCACAGTACCTGTACTGGAGTTGTCCTAAAGGCGACAACTTTATCTCCGATTTCATCTTTAAAGAAGTACTTATTACACAAATTTGCACTTTGTCGCATTAGATTTGACAGATTATAAATGTTGGCTTGAAAGGGAAGAAAAAAAACGCATACCAATGTGTACGTAGGAAAGTGTATAGCCACAGGGGAGAAAAAAATAAGTCTTTGTTTGCTTGTATTTCAGAATGCCTGGGTTTGGCTGTTGTGGTTACTGTCGCAGACCTGGGTGGCGTTGCATATATGGACGCCTAAGTGTGAGCGTTTAGCAAGCACAGAACGGTTATTCGTCACTCCAATGTACAGCTCCTTGTTGATTGATCAGTCATTGGCCCTTAATAGGAAAAGAGATGATGACAATGACATAAGAACTGATGAGGTAGAGCAAGATCCTTCCGAGACGGACTACGAAGAGATACGTTCCATTGACTCATCTCACAAGGAGAAGGACAGCAAATTCAAAGCAGATACCATACCCCGAATCTTCGCATGTGCTACCATGTGGCATGAAACGAAAGTAAGAGTCGAGTGACTGCATGTACATAGGCGTGATGTACAGATGACTTTTTTTGTATAGCTTTTTTTTCTCTCTCCCTTGCGTCGGACTTTTAATCGCTCCAAGCTGCCGGTGGCGAAGCAATTCTCTCGGACAAAAAAATCTTTTGTGCTCCATATGCTCATTTAGATTATGCAGTATGTTGATGTGTATGAAAGTGAGATTTTTTATGTTGACAGGATGAGATGATGGAAATGTTAAAAAGTATCTTCCGAATGGATGAAGACCAATGTGCACGACGTGTGGCCTTAAAGTATTTCGAAGTTGTTGACCCTGGTTACTACGAGTTTGAAAGTAAGCTCAATCCTACAGTCCTTGCAACAGAGTATCACCGTGCAAGAGAACCGCATGTTATGATGAATGAATTTAGGTTATGAATAATTTCATATCCCGATTACGTAATACTATATATGTGCGTCTTTTTTTCCGTCTTTGCAGCTCACATTTTCTTTGACGACGCGTTTGAATTGCGCGATGAAGGAAGTATTAACTCTCCAGTGATAGTGAATCCTTTCGTAAAATTAATGGTTTCCACCATCGAAGAAGCTGCCTGCCATGTACATGAAACACAAGTTCGTATTCGCCCTCCAAAGAAAATTCCAACACCGTATGGAGGAAGACTGGAATGGGTATTGCCCGGAAAAACGAAAATGATTGCTCACTTGAAAGATAAAGGGAAGATCCGACACAGAAAACGATGGAGTCAAGTAATGTACATGTACTACCTCCTGGGGCATAGACTGATGGAGTTGAATATCCCTGTTGCCCGAAAAGAAGTGATTGCGGAAAACACGTATCTGCTGACGCTGGACGGCGACATTGACTTCCATCCTAATGCTGTAGAGTTACTGGTGGATTTAATGAAAAAGAATAAGAATCTGGGTGCTGCCTGTGGACGTATTCATCCTGTGGGCTCCGGACCAATGGTGTGGTATCAGATGTTCGAGTATGCTATTGGACATTGGCTCCAAAAGGCCACCGAACACATGATTGGTTGTGTGCTTTGTTCACCTGGATGCTTCTCCCTATTTCGTGGAAAAGCGTTGATGGATGATAATGTGATGGCTAAATACACGACGAGGTCTGATGAACCAAGGCATTACGTGCAATATGATCAGGGAGAAGATCGTTGGCTGTGTACCCTTTTGCTGCAGAGAGGATACCGAGTAGAATATTCGGCCGCTAGTGATGCTAAAACGCACTGCCCAGAAGGATTTAATGAATTCTACAACCAGCGTCGTCGGTGGGTTCCATCTACTATGGCCAATATAATGGATTTGTTGAGTGACTACAAAAGAACGATTAAAGTAAACCCGGATATATCTATGCCTTACATCATTTACCAGGTAAGTCCTACACCACAAATATTATCGTTAACAACTGAAGATTTTACCTATTTTTATTCTTGACAATATGAACTATTTGTATGCATTTATATTGTAGTTTATGTTGATGGGCGGAACTATTCTTGGACCTGGAACTATTTTTCTTATGTTGGTGGGAGCTTTTGTGGCGGCATTTAGAATTGATAATTGGACGAGTTTCTATTGGAACATTTACCCTATTATTATTTTTATGATCGTGTGCTTCACCTTGAAAACTAATCTTCAGGTAACAGTCGTTTCTTCCAAAGTTGTGGAGTCAGTATATGTGTTCCCTGCGCTTTTATTCCATTTTAACCGTGCAATTATTTCTTTATTTTAGCTACTGGTGGCCCAAATTTTATCTACGCTGTACGCTTTGGTCATGATGGCTGTGATCGTCGGTACAGCTCTTCAGTTAGGCGAAGATGGAATAGGATCCCCGTCTGCAATTTTCTTGATATCTCTCTCTGGTTCGTTTTTCATAGCAGCATTGCTTCATCCGCAGGAGTTTTGGTGTATCGTTCCGGGTTTGCTGTATTTGCTGTCCATTCCATCTATGTATTTGCTCTTGATTATCTACTCTCTCATCAATTTAAACGTTGTTTCCTGGGGTACTCGAGAAGTCGCTACGAAAAAATCCAAGCAGGTAGGAAGGCGAGACCATTATATTTTCTATCATATTTTCGTAATTTTGCATCTGGTGTTCATGGAGCGTGTATATGTATGTTTATTAGGAATTGGAACAAGAAAAGAAAGAGGCGGAGGAAGCGAAAAAACGAGCGAAGAAGAACGGATTTCTTGGATTTATACCTGGGAATGCAACGGACGACACTGCTGGTTCAATCGAATTTTCCTTTGCAGGTTTATTTAAAATACTTTGCTGCACTCACCAGAAACCGATTGATGAAGGACAACAGCTGCTTCGAATTGCAGAATCACTTGAGAAGGTCAACAAGCGGCTGGATTCTATAGAAAAGTAAGAGATATATTCGTTATTTTTGTGGCATACATCGTTGTCGTCTGATTAAGTTCGTGAAATAATCATCAACTTAATTTTCCAGGTCAGTGGATGTTCCAGTAGTTAACCGAAGACGATCGGGTGTAGCAAATAATAATCAGAGCCCCCGTTCAGAAGATAAAGACGGAGAAGCAGGCAATGCTCGAGAAAATGACGAAACAAAGGATGATGACGATGATGAAACTTCTTCGTCGGGTAAATCCTGAACTCAAAACTTTTCTGATTTGCAGTGTTTAGGTTCGGTAGAACCTACTTTAAGTGTTACAAAATTAAGTGCGTCATTTAAAATTATTTGTTTAGATACTCGAGAGAGACGAGATGATCTTATGAATCCCTACTGGATTGAGGATCGTGAATTGAAACGTGGTGAAGTTGACTTCCTGTCTGGACATGAAATTATGTTTTGGAAGGATTTGATCGATAAGTATTTAAAACCTATTGATGCTGACAAGAAGAAAGAGGTGTGTCTATGTTCAAAAAGGGTATTATGGAAAATTCGTGCCGCATCAGTATTTTAATTCTTATCCTCATTTGCTTTGCATTATTTCTGCAGGCTCGCATCGCTCACGAACTTCAAGAATTACGGGATCGCTCCGTGTTCTTTTTCTTCATGATCAACGCCATTTTCGTGCTAATTGTTTTCCTCATGCAGCTGAACAAAGATCAACTTCATTTTCGTTGGCCGTTGGGAATCAAGACAAATATTACTATTGTTGAAGCAACCGGAGAGGTGACCTTATTAAAACTCTACCAATTGTGAGTTTTGAGTGTTAAAACAGTACTGGCGGCACATTAAACGTTTATTTCTTTGGGGTTTTCAGATTCATGTATCCAAGGAATATCTCCAGTTAGAACCAATCGGATTAGTATTTGTGGGCTTCTTTGCACTTATTTTGGTGATTCAGTTTATGGCCATGTTGTTTCATCGATTTGGTACTTTGTCACATATTCTGGCGGCGACTGAAATATTGACTTGCTCTAAAGAAGTGGATTCATTCAACAAAGATTCTGCTGTTCAAAAAGAAGGAGTTAGACTTATACGACAATTCCAAAGACTGAGAAACTTTGATGGTAAACTTTTGTTTAATGCCTTTGTTTTGAGTAAATTGTTGCTGCCCAAGTTGTAGCTTTTAATTTTTTCCCTCATCAATTTTAGGTGATAGCGACAACGGGCACTTAGGAGGCCTTGGAGACGTTGCCAAAAGGAAAACCATTCATAATCTTGAAAAACAGAAGCAATCGCGCCGTCAAGTTGGAACTTTGGATGTGGCTTTCGAAAAGACATTCAAGGAAATACTGAACTGTAAGTCATTTTTCATTGTACCTATATAAAAAAACAGCGTGGAGCTCATAGCGTATTAACATAAGCATCATATTAATCATCACAGCTCCAGACAAGCAAGCCAAATTGCTGCGTGGAGACAATTTCGAAGTTACCCTTCAAGCTCTTAAAGAGCGTCGTAGCACTGTTCTGGAAAGAAGAAGCTCTGTTGTGGAACGCCGCAAATCGCAAATGGAAACATTGAAGGGTCCAATATTGCCCCCTGGCGGAATCGTAAACGGAACACTGGTACCATCGTCAGCAGCGTCACGAACGCGGGGGAAGGCACCAAAACCTGCAATTAAAAATATTGATTTCACCAACGGAGGCCATAATACACGCACAGGAAATACTCCAACGGGTGTTTTGAATCAGGTATGATGCAGCGTTTTCAGACTTATTAAGATATATTAATAAGCTATGCGCTTTTCTCAAATCTGAGTGGTTTTTGCGTTTATTTTCTAGGCCTATGTACCTGACGACATTCAGTTATATAATATGCAACAAAATCGTCGAAATTCTGGAGCTTGGAGAGACCCTGAGTTGGGGGATGTTGGCATTCATTCCCGGGAACATGGAGATGGTGGGGATGATGCGTCCTTGCAAATTAAATTTTAAGTGATATTATTCAACGAAGATTTAATTTCCTACGTCTTCCTGCTGATATGATATTTTTTCTTGTTAGTGAAATGTTGTTTTTTTGTATTACCAACGAAGTCAGCCTTCTTTGTTAGGCGGAAACTGGAAAATCTTAGCGCTGTAGTTTTATTTTTGACTCTTCCTTTTTCCGATCATATACATGCATAGAATTGATTACAACCATCTTATTATGGAAAAGACTTTAGTTAGTCATGCATTTAGCAGTCTAGCTGTGCTTCTAGAAGCTTCTTAGTTTCCGTTTTTTGAAATGGTAGCTATTGAAGATTAGACAAACTGTTGTTTTCAGTGAAAATGTGTTTTTTAGTGTAAGTCAACGTGCCAGCCGTGTTTGTAGTATTTATTTTAAAGGGAAAAGTAACGTGTAGGCCATTTCTCGCCCAAAGTGTTGTAAAAGGTTGTACGCACACAAGAAAATTTTTTTTTATACTAAACAACCTTAATTGCTCCTTCGTTTTTGTCAAGATTGCAATGTGCAACAAAATTTTGACAATACACGCGCAAATTTGACTTGAACATGGTTGATTCTTTTTTTCATACTTTTTATAAGTTTTTATACTTTTGTAACAAAATATATGAAACGATATTTTTATAAAATGCAAAGCGAAATAAACGAACGAGTGTTGATAGCATGAAAACAATAAATAAAGAATGTAACCAACATTTGACATTTAAAAAATTCCGAAATCGTTGTTCTATTCTTTTCCCCATACACGTCTCCTTGCGTTGACTGTCTTTTAAAAAAAATACAGGACACCATGACCATACCTCGTATAGTAGCACGAGAAGTGACACTGCAGATGTACATACGTACGACAGTACGACTAAGGTGCCACAAAAAATAATAAGAACGTACAAGTTTAAGGCTTTTAGCTATAAACATAATGCAACAATGTAAAGCACACGCTTATGAACTTGGTAAAGCTACGTTGAGTAATTTCTAAAAGGGTCACTGAAACTCAGATTAGAATCTGAAAAAAAAAACAGACAAGAAATCTGATTTTGTCACATTCTCATTCACACGTTCTCATTTTTATATCGTATATGATTTACATTACTTTAATACAGAATGTTTCAGTGGCGATAACGAGACACGCTTAAATTTGACCCCCGTGCTCACTATCTGCTTTCCCATTTATTAATATACTTCAAATTATCTCTCGGTAATGACCAAGAACATTTTAGACCATAAAACCACAGGAGCGTTTCTGCACGCGCCTTGCATTACGTATCCGAAGCATTGATAAACTCGTGTGTACATATTTATGTATAGGTACATAGCTTTACTACATTCATTATACATGTGTATAGTAATGCTACAATCCATATAACAACTACATGTACAACTTACACATTCAGGCAAAAATGTATACAATTGTAACAACTTTACACAACTAATGATTGCCAATAATAACATAATCTGCATGTCATAGCTAATTTAACACACCATTCTTTAATTAAGCTGTGACATTAAGCCACGGTTGTTGGCAAAGAGTTCACTGGTAGCCAGTTAACGAAGTGTACACTTATTTCAAACAGCGATCGAGTATCAATATTTAATTAGTATATTACTTACGGTTGGGCAAGGCGTAGATGAGCCCGACAACATGAATTACTTCGGTTAGGTGGTAGTACACCATTTTTAAACCTCTCATAGTTTGGTTAAACCAACTAAAGGGTAAATGTTTGCATTAAGGAAGTCACACTTCCTAAAGTCCTTCCAGCTTTTTGCGAACATCGTGTGAACCTATATACATATAATGTATACATGGGTATGTATATAAGCGAATTGAAAAGTATTCCTGACAACTACTTTTGCTCCGGACCTTCCTTACTTGTTTTAGGGGCAATAAAAGACTTATTGTTAGTGCTTCAGGTGCATGAATCCAAACTCTCAGTCGCACACTGCATCAAAAATAAAACAAACTATTCCGACGAATATATTGTTACAAGTGGGCCGTGACCGTAATTTTGTAAGTGTACTAGGTAAAATTTATATCGCAGCTTTCAATTACAAATTATGCTTGTGCATGTTCATAAATATGTGTATATGTAGAATTAAAAGGATTACAAGGATCTGTTACAATTGTCATCCAGCCCCTGTGCCCTACATGTGTGTTAGTATAGCATAACTGCTAAAAAAGAGTTAGCAACATTATTGAGTCGAATTGAAGCTGCCTTTAATTTTCGTTAGATAATAATACTACATGTAAATGTGATTTCTTACGGGAATTCTGCAACTGCCCTCCTTCCAATGGAAACCACAAACCCTTCCTGTGTCTATTAGAAAATAGGGAAAAGGGATGTTTTTGTACAACTCTCGTTAAAATATCTGTTTACCTTGTGTAAATCAAACCCACGGGATCATAACTTATGCCTTAATGGGTACACAAAGTGGTACTGTATTTCAGGGGGAAGCACACCATGAGGGTGGTAAAAAGGGCAGTACACAAAATCCTCTCTATACGGTAAGCTTACAGAAATGGAAATTATTCTATGGCTAAATGGAATGATTTGACCGCTGAAATGCATGAGGGTATTGTCAGCTTTCCGCTAATAAGTTGCTAACTACCACATGTACGGCTTGACTTCATGATGTGAACTTGGATTTGATTGAAAACCTAATATGGTAGTCACGGAGTTAAAAATCTTGTTACCAGCATTTTAGAGGTATACTATGAATCCTGAGGTAGAAAGGACGGCTGCAGTTGATAGCTGCAGTTATTAGTGAAGCATAAAGTGGCAAGCCAGGAAGGTGGGAGAAAAGGCACTCAGTTTTCGGGAAAAACTTTGCTCATATAAAAAATCCTTCCCTTTTTCCCATCACCGTGATTTGTGTCCCAGTTAAATACACTTGAGTCCAGAGAACAATTCAGAGCCATGGCTACAAGTGCCTGGAAAATCGGAGGGAAGAGAATTTTCCCGGTGATCCTCTTCCTCCTACCCTTTCTCGTAATTGCAGCTTCCAGAGGAACGCGTGAAAGAGGAACAAAGCAGGTGACGACCCGGGGAGAAGTGGAAGGGCGGAAGATTTCTGGAATTAATGGTAGAGATTGGTTTAAAGCCCCGATGGAATACCCCGTGCTGAGCAAATTCGATTGGGATGATGAAGATCAGGTTCGTAATGTTCTGGAAGTGGTCAACTACGTGATTTGGGGTCTACCAGCTTCCTGGATCGTCCTCTACGTCATCGTGTACGGCTACACGTATTTCTTTGTCTTCACTACGAAATGGGTACTTGACGAATTGAATCGTGGAGGGGATTTGAATCATCCGGTAAACTACCAGAAATGGGATGCTTCCTCTCCGCTCTCGTCCGAGCCATCTCTCCAACATTTTGTGAATGGTCTCATGAGCGTCATGAAGCCCGATCCTCACCAGCAAAATCCCGGTGTATATCAGCACGAGGAGATGATGAGTCCGGGTAGTAATCCCGTCACCAAATATCTCATCAACAAGCAAATACCGGAGAACCAGCAGAAGAAGACGGAAGAAGGAGTAAAAAACATTTTTCTTCCGGGCTACAATTCTTTGTACCAAAAGAAGTACTTAGAACCATCAGAGCACTTACAACATCTGCGACCCAGTCAGAGGTCATTACGGGCTTAATTTCTTCCCCCCCCCCCCGCAAATCATGCTGAAGAACCAGAGTATCCTTTATTTATTTCAAAAATATTGTCCACCTTATTTATTAAACAATTAAAAAATATAAACAAATATTTTGAATCTTGTCGTTGTTCATGCGTTCTTCTCAAAAAGCAAACGAGAAAGTTACATTTTACCGACACGTCTCTATCTATATGCATTTTCCCAAACTTTATAGTTGCCTACCGGTTACCATACATTGTTATCAAAATCATAGAATGCATTTTGACCGTACAATTACTTTTTCAAGGAATCCTAAAATGTGGTAAAAACAAATTCTGTGGTTGCTCCCGATAACTAACATGGTTCGAATGTGCTTTACGAGCCTGGACTTTATGAGTCTTGTGAATCTCATGACTTGTGAAATTAAAGGTAGTAATTCACATTGAAATAGTGCACAAGGGTAACAACAGAGGAGAACATCAGAGGAAAAACGTTATCAAGCCTCTATAAATATGGGTTAGAATCTGACATCATACATGCTTTCATTCATGTAATCCGAGTCCACTTTAACGAGGTCATGGCATTGCAAAGGACACGTAATAGAGGCAATAACAAAAATGTGGTAGCTATAACTTTCTGTGATAGCAAAATGTCTGTCAGTACTGAAATCTGATCCTCAACGGTATCAAGTTCGTATTAAGCTAATGACCCTTTGAATGAACCTCGTGCGGTGCGTACAAAAGTAAACAAAAAATTTAATCTATACTATACGCTTTCCTTCTCCATGTGCTACACAATCCACAATGAACCTCCTATTTTTCTTTTTCTCTGTCTCTCTCTCTCTCTCTCTCTCCAGGGTTTGACATCCCATTCATTCACTCATTCATTCATTCATAAGGCACAATCCATTCATACAAAGAACTCCATACATCGTCTGGAACTCTTCGCATGCCACCACTCGACATCCTTCGGGTCTCTCTCGCTCTCTGTCTGCCTCTGCAGTACGTATGACTCGGATTTATCCATCGATAATCGATGTTCTCGGAGCCACCCATAACATTTTCGGGGAAACCCTCCAGCTCTTTCCAGCCGTAATCAAATGACACAAGGAGGAAGTAAACGTTCGGACGACATGGGTGAAAATCCCCTGGTCTCAACTCCAGGCCTTTACCCAAGTCTATGATACTAGACTTTCCCCGTCCGAGAATGAGGAAAAAGTGGAATGTGGACTTTCACTCTTACATACTGTACATTCAGATGTCATCCATAAAGAGAACTTTTTGTCATGGACTCCGTGGTTCCATGGGGAGAAGTACAGGGTACGTAAGGAAATTATTAAAAAAAATTGTTAATAAATTAGCTCACACAATAAAAATCTGAATCATCAAAATTCGTTCCGTCTCGACTCCCGACTGTATATAAAGTATACACTCAAACATACTCATTACTTGTTTGAGGTTTGAGATATGTCAATCAACAGCCGACCACATGGTAATTGCAATTTCTTACTAGACAAATTTTCCTGAACAAAAAAAAAAAATTTTGCAATTTCTTGCATTCTTGCGTTTGCATTTGCAATCGCAATCTTGTACTTGGTTCTTTCTTTCCTTTTTTATTTTGCATTTCATCTATCTCCTGCATTGAGCTAGTTTCACTGCAATAAATGACTACTTTCAAAGCAGCAGTTGTAATGATAAGAATAAATATTTATAATACATACATTACATCGTGTATAAATATAGTAAATTGTAATTCTTCTTGTGTGCAGCAACGTGATCCAAGGCTTACGTACCTGTACAGGAACTCTCCTGAACTTACTAGACTGCTAATTATTGCAGTACTTTTACTAGTGACGACCTCAACTATCTTCATCTTCTGGGCATTTATTGCACCTCGTCTGGAGACGTTTTTGCATTCACTTGTCCGACATAATCCAGAAGATATGGAACTAGTCGTTGTCCCTGATTTTAATTACAAGAAGTACAAAAACGACTTTTAAAACACACGGGGAAGCTTTCCAAAAGTCAGTGGCAAGAACTAGTAAATGGGTTCCAATTAATTCTACAGGACTTTGGTGTCAGTTTGATTTGGAAACAAAAATAATTACAACTGCAGTTATTTACAATAATTGTAATATTCTCTCTGAAGAATACTTTTTCTATTGCTTCCAATCGATACTCATGTTATTTGAAGAATGCTAACCTTATTGTGAATAAGGTTATGTTCACCATTAAATTAAATATTACAGTACAAAGTACAATTGCGTAGGATCTGAGTATAAATTTTAAAGACTCCGTTGCTCCTTATTGTGATCAGAGTGTGCGTTATGCTTCCGCCGTTAGCATTATCATTAAATTACTGAAAAGAATAGGTAAATAAATTGCTATCGTTATTTTAGGCGAGTACTGAAAAAATAAGTCAGACAAATGCTAGTATTTAACCGGGTCCGGAGTTCGGATTTAGACGACAGAAATCTTCAGAAATCTGCAGGAGAGAACAGAAAAGTTAATAAGGTTTATTATTTGCTACTTTCTTTTCCTTGAGATTAAAAACAAACTACAGACATCTCTAACTTTTCTTTTGTCACCGAGCAAATTTTCAGGTAATTAAAAATTACAGTAATTATTATACTATCACTATCTGTACATTCTTCTTTTTATCAAGTTTCAAGAACATAAAAATGATGGCGTAGAATTCTACGAAAATGCTCCCTGATCGCTGAGCATACAAATACCTGCTACTGCTACTTGCTATTGCTAATGCTTATTCATGTTATTACATTACGGTAGCAGAAATTATTATATGTATTATTGTTATTTTGCAAATTACCAACCTATATACGTAATAAATATATATATTATTTTTACAATAGTGAAATGCCTTGCTGAATAAAACATTTATTGTTTTCTAAAATAATAATTAATTTAGTTATATGTATGTACTTACTTTCATTTATGTATAATTTATACAAAAGGATTTACAGATATCTATAATATTATAACTATTACGAAGTTATTTGTATTTGTATGCATGTTATGCACGAAAGTGCGACGAGACATCAGCGCATTTGAGTTCGAGTTGCATGTTTCTACACAAAAAATCAATTCAATTGTGAACAAACGAAAAAAACGAAGGAAAAAATATCTATCTATGCACATTAAATTAATGTATGTATTTTAATAAAGCAATGCTTTTCTTTGGGCTCGATTCTAATTTCTGTTTTTAATGTGCTAGTAAAACATATGTATTTATTATATGTACATTATGATTGAGCCGAGACAGGGCGACAGAACACAGAACACGTATTTCTGGTATTTTATTAAAGTTCACCTTAGTAGTTAGTAAATAGTAAATCTTCATTAAAATCATGGTAAAGACGAGGGCGAGTAGCGAGTTAGCGAGTACACAACTACACAAGTACAGATTACAGATACAGCAACAGATTTATACACATTGAAAAGAGCAGAATATCTGTTCAAATACATGTTAATATAATATTTAAATATTACATTATTACATATAATATAGGTAATACTTTAAAACTACACACGCCCAACACTCCCAAGAGTAATTAAGCTGTCAAAACAAAAACGTGGCAATATCTTTAATGACAAATCATACATGGAGCATTTAAAAAAGTCAGCAATCTGTAATCTCCGTGCACCAAACTGATGTGACAAGAATTCCACGCTGTACATCACTGTAATAAAAACTGACAAGCACAAAAATACACGTTGTGGATTGTAAGTAGCTCCGCAGCAGTAATCTTTGTATTTACCATGATAAGATGAAGAACAGCCAGTAAAACAAAAAAAAGTAATTATTAATTGATTTATTTAGAATCTCATTTTCTCAAAACATCAAAGTACACAACTGTGTGTAATTTATTCTTTCAGGTATTTTTGGAATTAAAATCTCACAGAGAGTTTTGCTTGGAAATATTATGTAAGAGACACTAGTTTCGTTTTTGGTTGCTATTCAATATGGTATAGCTGGTGTGGACAAGCAAGTTGGTCACATTTAAGTATGAGTGGTACCAATAATCCGGACGGCTTTGACAAACTCCTCAATCAGATTTACCCTTCCAAGATGATGAGCAAAGTGGAGGAGTTACTGGAGACGAAGCCAAGGCTGAATCTGGACAAGCCCCGCTATGATCAGAGCACATTCATGAACAGATTTAGACATTTTGCCCTCATCACCAGTCCTTTTCATCTCCTCAAATCCGATGCAGACTTGGACAAAGCTAAAGATATTGTTCTGCGGGTCAAGTAAGATATTTTATTTCTTCGTAATGGCTAAATATGAATTTTTATTTATTTCTCCCTTACCCAATAATTTCCGTAATACATGTTTTTTTACACATATATGTATGCCCATATTTAATTCCGGCTTCGAAAACATGCGTAATGTATATACTAACTAATTTTGCGTAAATAACTATCACGAAAGCCTTGTCTTGGTTCGAACGTCGAATATTGCAATGTCTCTGCGAAATGATTACCAAGAATCTGCTCATTTTGTTAACAGACGGGGAGATCAGATGAAACAAATGTCCGATGATGAAATTTGGGAGCAAAAGAACATCTATGACTCGGCCTTTCACCCGGACACGGGTGAGAAATTAATAGCTGTGGGTCGAATGTGTGCCCAAGTCCCAATGAATGTGATCATTACTGGAAGCATGATTTGTTTGTACAAGTAAGTGAAGGAATTTATTTGCTAGTAAAAAAAATATTTTTTTTAAGAAAATGAATTATAAAAGTGATACCATTTAATTTAGAATTTAGAGTAATAAAAAATTTTAAAATGTTTACGTTAACAGTTCCAACATAGCACAAGTATTTTTGCAGTGGACGAATCAAACGTACAATGCCATTGTTAATTACTCTAATAGAAGTGGTACGACACCAATTTCTCCTACGTGAGTCAATGCATGTACTTTTAATGTTTTATAATTCTCTTCATAATAATTAAAAAAAAACATTGCCCACAAATGTAGATAAATATATGTAAGTACATAGCTACATATACTCATATGTATTACTCCAGGCAAATTGGAGTCGCTTATGTTACAGCCACAGCCGCTGGTGTCGGAGCTGCACTTGGTCTAAAAAGTATGGCAAAGGTAAAAATAATGATTTGATAATACATAATTCACAGTCAAAAAAATGTCCGAGGTTTTTGCCATCTATAAAAATACATATTATTCCGCAACATAAAAATGAATATTGTATAACATAATAACAGAGGAAAGTAATCATAGTCACTTGATGTGCTTGCACTTGCACTGCAACCAACTTTCACTTTCTGTAATTCTTTCTCGTGTGTGTGCTTAGAGAATGCCTCCCGTTTTCGGACGACTCGTCCCTTTTTTGTCGGTTTCCGCTTCCAATGCTTGCAACATCCCAATTATGCGCTTTGGGTATGTTTTTCTTTCTGATATATATGTGTCCCAGATTTCTATTTTGTCCATTGCCCCATATGAGAGTAGTTTCTTCTCCATGATCTTGGAGAAAGTTCAAAATAATATTTTTTTTTAGCTATTATTATTTTTAATTCCATGTCTCATCCTGTTAGTGAGCTGTCAAATGGAATGGCAGTTACTACGGAAGATGGCAAGGAAGTTGGAGTATCAAAAATAGCTGCACGGATTGGAATTTCTCAAGTCATTCTCTCTCGAATAGCAATGGCAACTCCTACAATGAGTAAACATAATAAATCCAACATTTTTTTGTTTTTACAAATCAATTATTTCCCCCTTACCTATTAAAAGTAATTTGGTGACAGTTTGCATCCCGATCTTAATGGATAAGCTGGAGCAGAAAGGAGTAACAAAACGACATCCATGGCTTCCAATTCCTCTCCAGCTATTTTTGTGTGGAGCTATTCTGTTCGTCTCAACTCCAGCGGGTTGTGCCTTGTTCCCACAATTATGCCCAATTTCACCATCATCTCTGGAGCCAGAATTAGAGGTTATTAAATATTATGCTTTCTTTTAACTCATTAACAACAAATATTTCGGTTGTAGTTATTTTTGACTATTTATTTCCCAATTTTTTTAACAAAAACATTTTTTATTTGGATTTCCAATACCAGCAAAAAATCAAGAAACTCCCAGGATCTCCAACCACTGTATATTACAACAAGGGTCTATGACCTCTTCGTGTATACATAGCACATAAATTCATAGTTTTTTTTTCTTTCAAGAAAAAGAAGGATACGAACAGTAAATATTTTTATTTGTTCCAACTGGCATCCCAGTTTTCTCAATGATGTTTTCCTCGCAAAGACACAGTATTTTATTTTTCCTGTTACTTACAATTCCTCAGAAATATAAAAATTATGAACACAACCCTGAAGGATGGGAGGAAGAAAGATTTATTGTTTATTTAATCAACAATTATTGTAGGATCTTCTTTGAATGAATAATGACAAACATATGTATGTATATCATAGACGCGATTGTGTCATATTTATTTTGAAGGTATTGTACCATTGCAATGACCTATTGTCGTGATTTAAGAATTTCACTGAATTTAGTCTGCATGGGCTTGGATGGTCGTGGGTAAAAAAAAAAAAGTGCTTCAAAATACAATAAAAAATATACATATGCATATTATATACTTTTAAGATTGAAAAAGAGATCATGGACAATTTGATTGGCAAGGTGAATTAAGATGAAAAAGTCGTCAAATTGCTTATGCGTGTATTAATTGTGCTTATTGTAAGACAAAATATTCTCAGAACGGAAAAGTTGCGATTTGACTACTCTGAACCGACTGAATTGTGGGGTTATCTTTTCTTGGAAATAATTGATGAATTACTGAAGGACCCTTTAGCCCATTTTTCTTCCATGTGTTCTTTCTACGGAAACAAGCTGGAGATTTCCTTATGGAGTCCACCAAAATATCTCTAATCGCTATTTTGTAACTACGTTTACCGGGTATTATTTGAAAGCCAACACTGCCGGATCCATTTCATAGTCTTCCATACGTAATCACGTAATATGAAAAAAAGAAAAGAAAATAATCAAACCAATTGTAAAGAACGAGAATGAGGTGCAAAAATAGAGTACCAAAATGTACATGTTTGAAATTACAAATAATACATATTATATGTTATACTAATATTATGTATACATATAATATTCAATATATAAAAAATAATATTATTATGTATAATGTATGTGTAGATACAAAATATAGCTACATACAATCAAGAATAATGTGATAATGAAATGCTGAATAAAATCTCTCGTAATAGGAGGTCGATAGATGATGATGACCTGTTACTTAAAATGGGTGTTTTTTCCTCTCTACATTCCGGGTTCGAAAGCTCATCATGGTGGATTGATGAGGAGGGTACTGATTTGAGGGAACCTAATGATACTCTCTCATCAGGTACCTACTGATATTTTCCGAATCAAATCACCATTACGTCATCCGAGGTTTTGCAAATAATACAATAATAATTATTGTGGTCCGTCCAGACAGCAATGAGACCATGAGAATATGCATAGGGCAGCAGAAACAGGAGAATTGGAATTTATAGTATAGTCCATTTCATCAGCCGGTTCATAAGCTTTTCTTTATCACAACGGAATATCCGCCACCCTGCATCAAAGTATGCTCAAGATCATGACCGTAGCATATGACACGGCGACACGAGTCTGGGAAAACATTTTCGTCAGTTTCAATTATTTAAACGCTTTACTACCGTGCTTTAAACGTTTAAACATTGGTTGTACGAAATTGTTTGTACGGAAACATAAAACTCATTTGCAAAGCACGCATTTACTTTTTTATGTGGGTTTGAATTTCCAATTTCAATTCTTCTTGAAATCAAATAGTACGAATTTGTGGATTCACGATATTATGGCTTCTCTATAATCACCGGCGATTTTGTTGTTACCGGATATGTAGATCCACACTGGTGAAAGTTGGATGAACTGTCAAGCTTTCTCCATATAGTCATAGTCAATCATATGGGCAGTGAACTAAAATTAATTTGATGAACAGGACGGCTGTCGGTGACCGAATGAGCTCCAAAGTAGTTTTGTCATATAGAAAGCGTGTTTCAGTAATGAATGAAGTGAAGGAGGAATGAGCTTAAAAGTTAAAAGTAACGACCCGAAGAAACTTGGTGGATATTTTCATGTATCAAAGGCCGCCATTTGAAAAAATCAATTTCAATTGCAGAGGGAAAAAATAAGGATTATAATCCTATAAAAATGTATACCTCTTCATTTTATTTTCTTTCCATAGCCCACAAATTCAATTAAGTCGCAGCATTTGTTTTGTGTTGTGATCAAAAATAGTCCTAACAAGAATGACAATTTATCAGTCTAAGGCTTCAGTCTACGTTATTAGTATAAATGTTAGTAAATGCTGAATAGTAAAAGTAAAAACAAATGCTATAATTTTATGTCCATTTTGTGAGGCAGTCCAATAACTTCCCAAAATTCTGTTCTTTGTTTCTTCCCTTTTTTTATAGGTATAAAACGACAGAGTAATAAAAAAAAGTACTACCATTTGTACTTCCTGAGGCTTATCCATGAATTGTAAATAATGAATTTTATTCGCCTACGATACCTAGACTGAAATCATCATCTTTGTCATACACAAAAAATTAACATAATAATTGCTCTCAAGAATGGTTTAGCACGTCGACGTAGATATAATAATAATAGTTTTTCCCCCGTCAACGCGTCCTACTATATGGTAGATACTTCAGGTGAATTTTCTTTGTTTTTTTTACATTTTCACAATCACAAATATATACACATTCCTCAAATAAATTGTAACTATTTTTGGACATGGTTGTATTTCTTTATAAATAGACACGGGTTGTATTCACACAGTAGACCTTCGTGCTCCATTTCTTGGGAGAACGAGTAGTAACAAAAAGGACAATATAATACATCTTTTTCCTACGAGTAGTAACAGAGAATTCAAATAGCAAATTTTTTTTTACATGGTAATAATTAATAATTATAATTATTATTAGTTATTTGTAATCACTGTTATTAAAATATATTCATTAAATGCTAGAAAAACGATTAGCTACGTAGAAGTACTTACAGTATATACTTTTTTATACATTGGTGAAGTAATTGTTTATTCTTGTATATGCAACACGCTTTAAATAAGTTTTTTTCCGTAGAGTTTTTTCTTTTGAAAATCTTACGGTTATTGTTTGAATTAATATTTTTGTTTTTTTAACGGGAATTTCCATTAGGCATTCTTCTATCCCTAACTTAATCATTTCGTTTTATGTGTGTATAGTAATGTGACAATTCTTATCGTAATAAAAATGTAATATTATGCACTCGTGAGTTTAGTAGGTACACAATATTATTTTTATTTATAGTAAGTAATAATATTTTTTATTAATTTTCATTTTCCTGCTGTAGAAACACACTTGAATATATGTATGTATGTACACTTACATGATAAAGACTTACGCCTACTCTCGTAGTAAATTTTTTTTATTTACATGCTTACATTTTATGTATATACTTATATATACTGCACATATATTATACACACATCCATTCATTCATAATATAATTAATTTTTCACTTTTCCATACTTTCAAAAAACAACTTACAGTAGTTTTACTTTATCAACTAGTGATAAATAATGCAAAAACATGCTTACATCAAGACCTTTCATAGCTGTATCCAAAAACCTTGGTTTGGTGTACATACAGATATTTACAATGACATGATAGTTTAGCTTTACCTGTCCTACGCTGTATACAATTTCTTAATACTAACATAATAATTTACTTAATGTAGTATAGTTGTACGAAAACTTTTGTTGTCTTCCTCTAAAGAGAATTTTTAAGCATCCTGAGTCTTAAATACATTCAAATGATCATCTTCTTAAAATTACGTACCAAGCAAAATCTAAAACTACTATCATTTTTGTATTTATAATTACATTATTAACAATAATATACATTCAACAATAATCATAATCGCATATTAAAACTTCAAGAAAAACAAAACAAAAAAAACGTCTTTCCTCACTCTCTGAGAATTTTTGGGATCACAACATATTCTACCAAAAATGCACGTGGCCCAGTAGCAGTTGAGTTTTAAAAAGTTTATTCGAAATATGCCGAAGAATCGGATTCAAATTATTCTTCATCACAAAACGTGCACCGCTTTTTCTAATGCCCCATCCAGAGTAATTCCCCGTGTACATTTGGTTACAAAAACGAGCAGGCGAATTACTCCAGTCGTTAATCTCGTCGCTTACTACTCTGGACTTCTCCAGCACTTAAAGATTCACTGGCTTCTCTCATTTTATGCACCGCTTCCTCCAGTCTACTACGACTGGCGGCAGCGGACCGTCTGGTTGTTCTCCCCGATTCACGCAAGGGCACAGATTCTTCTTTGGCCAATCTTTCTTTCTTCTTAACCATGAGCAGCTGTCGTTCAGCTGATGTTAAACCACGATGAGAGTCCGAAGGTGCTTGGTCACGCATACGTTCTCGCTTTTCTCTTCGAGTCTCCATCTTCTGCTGTGCCATTTCTTTCTCAAGTTCTTTACTCTCTGCCAGGAAAACAAAGAATTTCTTTTGTATGAATACCAGTCAACGATAGACGATCGATGAATAAATAAACTGCTAAATGGAAAATTACCTTTAAGTACTATGCGCTCCGCATTTTCATTAGGAGAATCATCATCTGGAAGATCATCTGCGTGGTTCCCCATCAGACTTTTCAAAGATTCGTCGTCAGAGTCGTCCGCATTTCCAGCATTTTGAATTGGAGCTGCTACCGGAGGAGATTTACTTTGCCGCAAGTTATTCGCCATGCTTACACTACTGGAATTACCGGTGTCCTTTTTGCTAAAGGCAGGGATGTTCAAATTAGCTAGGCCAGCCAAAGGATTATTAGCTCCCGCGTTGGCTTTAGACCCCTTTTTCCCCTGATTGGTATTTGATGATCCACTGTTTATGCCATTGATACCGCCTTGTCCAAAGTTACCAAATGAGCCCGGCATTCCACTTCCTAACGGGAATGTTCCCAATCCGAGAGGATTATACATTAAACCTGGATTTGTGAACAAGAAAGGCAGAGCATTGGATAGCATATTCTGCGATGCCGATGTTACGCTTGGCATATTGGAGGACTTCTTGCTCTTCTCTTCTTTTTTCGAGGACGAGGAATGCGATGGTGTTTGTAATGAATGTGCTCCTTCTTTAGCTGGTTTGTCCTGTACACCCGATAGGTCTGACCCAAGGCCTGGCATGGAAGGGAGGCCAAAGCCAAATAATGGATTTGCTAAACCTAAACTGCTTAGACTACTTAGAGAGCCGAGATTTCCAAGTGAACCCAAATTTCCCAATGACCCGAGTCCTCCAAAAGGCATGAACAAAGGATTTTTGGGATCTATGTTACCCAGCGGAAGACTTGCAAGTAGATTCGGATTCAGACCAGATAAACCTAGTACAGGAATAACGAAAAAACATTACTTGTGCTGCTAAGAAATTGCACCACATCATAACAACCGGAATGTGCTTGAAATGTAGTACAATCATACCTGGGAGAGATGAAAAAGCTCCCAGGGAAGAATAAGCGTTTGCGGAAGATGTAGGTATTGAACCAACTGAAGACGTTGGAATCGGTGGAGGACTAGCTAATAACGGCGGCCTTCCAGGTCCTTTCTTCTTTTCACCTGAGATTCTTCGGACAAGATCTGACGGAAGGTTTCCTTTTTCCCGTACCAAGTCGGCCCATCGCGGATCTACATCGTACTGTGGATTCTCTAGTAACCATTGACCAAGATGTTTAAGCTGTGGCGCCTTCGGTCCAGTCACCTTAAATCAAACATAATAAATTAACGAAATTCCACCTTTGTACAAAATGAATAGAAATTTCGAACTCAGGATGTACTTTACCTTTTTACCACTTATTCTATTGACAACCGGGACGTTCTCATCGCCAGACAACTTATTCCAGTCCAATAGCATCGGATCAACTCTAGGTCGTCTCCTTCTTCGACCATCTGTGAATTCTGGAGAAACTGGTCGCTCTGGTGTTAGATTAGCATGTTCTGCGAGCCATTTATTAACTTTAGCATCTTGAGAAAACAAATCAAACTTAGGAACCGCCAACTCAGCCAACCGACTCAAATCACATTTTGGCATTTCCGACAAGTGGGAACTTGGAAGTCCTGCGAGACCCGACAAAAACAAACTCTGTGCGGTGTTAGTGTTAGGATCATTTCTATTCTTCTGAGGATTTCTACCGCCATGATTTCCGGACGAATTCTCATTCCTGCTTCGTTCTTTTGGCTCTCTGCCTGGTTTACTCGTAGGCGTTGAACCATGAGAAGTGATGGGACGACCAGATTCTTTTCCAGCCGCAGAATTAAACAGCGATAGCGTAAGCAAGGGATTAGAGAATATATTTTGGGGCAACTGATGCTTAGATTCCTTGCTGGTTGCCTGGTGTGCAGCCATAGGAGGAGAGTGTAGCGTCGACGAAGGTGTTTTACGCTCGGAAGGAGAAGCAGATGGTAACGGCGGCGAAAAAACGTTTTGACCTTTGGCCGCCGATAAACCTAGCACAATGTCATCCAGCTTCTTTCTCTTTTTCTCCTTTCCACCTGTCGTAGGACTTGGTTCAGGTTCTCCCAACTATATAGAGTAATATTGTCATTCATCAATATACAAACACACTATGATTTATTAACAGATAAATAATTCCGAATTGAGTCGAAACTTCAGAGAAACTCACTTTTCGTTTCCTTAATTTATCTAGCATATTCTCCAGTTTGTTTTGCTTGGTCTTTTCTCCTGGTATGCATATTTCTTCAGCAGACATTTTCTCGCTCGCTGATGAAATACTGATTTCCTTGTTACGGGCCTTAGAAATACTGTCACAAAAAAGTTACGTTAAACATATTGATAATTGGAAGGCATTAAGGCTTCATTCTTTGTTCGATATGTTACAAAAATATACCTGGAGGAGAGATCCATTGGGGCAGAACTTGACGAATTAGATCCCCGCCCCGATGGCGGCGAGTTTAAGGTGACAGGGGTAACGGTTACGCTACTGAGAGAAGATAACGCAGACATGGCTGCCGCTGCAACTGAACTGTTTACACTGCTGGATTTGACGCTAAGATCCAAAGAGGAGGACTGGGATGACCTCGATGAAAAATTGGTTGGTTCAGGTTGCAGGTTGCGTGATGGAGACTGACGTTGATGCGACTGCCGTTCCTGTTGATGAGACGAACGAAGTATTGAAGCAGGAGGCAGCGGGTGATGATGGTGTGCAGGAGGAGGAGGTTGAAATTTATGTGATTGACGCACCGGAGGAGTAGAAGTCACGTTTTCTGATTCGGAAGCAGGAGTATTTTGACTAAGGATGTTTTTCTCTCTTTGAGCACCGCGAATGGAACCTCCTCTACCCATAGGTGGAAGAATATTTGGATTATGCATGCTGTGAGAAAGCAAGGCCTGCAATTTTGCTCGTTCAGTTTCAACGTCGATTGCGATTCTTCTTCGTCGACCCCTTCGACTACCAGTCGTCACAGGTGTAGGAGTGAGTGTGGTAGTTGTAGTCACACTAGGAGTAGTGACTACCGTAGTAATTGCCAAAGGTGGAGGAGGAGCTGGAGGCAAACTCATTATCAGATCTTCAGGTGGAGCTAAATCTGAACATTCAGAAATAGGCGCAGGAGTATCCCTTACAGGAGTAGCATTTTCTGCGGTTACTTGAGGAGGAAAGTCAAACCCATCTGTAAGATTTGCCGAACTGAAAAACCGAGATACTGGCCATTCATTCTTCTCCACAGCGTGAACAATATGTTCCAAACGCAGCTGAATAGCCCGATCTCTAGGCCATCTGATCGGATTCATATGATTCATGTAGCCACTATAATTTTCTGAGTTGTTTGTTTCAGTCATGTAATAAGGATTCTCTTGACTTTTAAAGAAATCTTGAGAAACGTGCTTAGACACAGGAGTAATAAAATTTTCGTCGCCTGGAGGAGGAGTGAGGCGAGGAGTTGCTGATTGTTGGGCTGGATTTTCTGAAATGGTGAACGCATTACCTGGTTCTTTCATATGAACCTTAACCTGGTTCATCTTTTCCGTTGGCAATTTGATAGTAATTTTTAACTCGTCTTTGATCTCAACTTGTAATTCATTAATTCCTCCCTCAATCGCTATCTTATGGTCCTCTGATATTGTTTCGTGTTTTTCCTCCGGTTTAGGTTTATTGACTTCATTTTCGTCAACAGCTGCCTTAACATCCTCAGTTTGTTGTTTATCAGTTTCAACCGCATCCTTATGATTCTCTTCTTCGTTTTCAGTCTTTGTCCTATCTGCCACTAAATCTTGATCCCCAACATTTTCAATTTTCTCTTTATCTACGTCTACAACGTTATTCTCCCCTGCTAAATTTGAAGGCACATTTGGAGAATCTGGGAGTTTTGCTTCATTACTTTCGTCGGCACTGGTTTTCTCCTCTGATTTCGCATTACCACCTAGAACTTCTTCTGCACCTACTGGCTCTTGCTTTATCACAACTGGAGGGTTGGTTCCCTTATCCTCTGCTTCGTCGGGTTTAGTTTCTTGCTTTTCTGCAGAATCGACCACAGGATTTTCTTCCTGCTCATTTGTTTCCATTGATTCAACTACGTCTGTCGTTTTGACCTGTGATTCTTCCGACTGATTTTTTTGGTGATCATCCTTCTGTTCTTCCGAATCTGAAGCTTGTTGCTTAGTATCTTCAACATGTTTCTTATCTTTCATCTCCACTTGCAGTTCTTCTTCTACTTTATCTTCAGAATCTTTTGATGTGTTTTCGGTTTTATCCGACTGTTGTTCAACCCCTTCTTCCTTAGAATCACAATTGTCTCGAACATCTGCAGTTGATGCAATATTAGGCTCCTTTTCCTTGCTATCATTCTGTGCCTCAGCCTCTTCTGAACCTTTCTTTGTTGTAAAATCTTCATTTTCTTTCTTTATGTTTTTCAGGTCAATATCAGGTTGATCAGGCCAAAGCTTCTTAAATAATTTTTCATCTATTTCGTTCTTTGGTTTAATAAACATCTTTCTGGCTGCTTTTTCAGCCGGGTCAATTAATGGTTCACCAGCAATATGGCGTCGAAGTATTTCTCGAAATGATAGTTCCGGATCGTTTAAATAAAACAAATCGGTGCGCCCCAAGCCATGCCTGAAAAGTGAATACGTCATGACAAACCAGCAAACTAGAAAAGCAGTGTAACACGCAAAGAGAAAAGGACACGGTTCTCAAACTCACCTCGAAGCCCCAAAAAGAAGGTCACGATCGTGCCGTCCAGGTATCCACCAATCAGGCATGTCCAAGGAGGGCTGACACAACTTCAAGCGTTCCTCTAAGTGGCAATTGAAAATAATCTCTTCACGGATTTTGCTAAGTAAATCTATCTTTTCCAAGGTTTGTTTAGCTTTATCCTCGGATAAGGGTTCTACTGGAACTTGAATCAGATCTGTAACCAAATAATCCACAAGACAAAATGTAATATGACGTAAACACACACAACAGATAATAATATACATATATGAAATATCGCAAATCGCAACACACCAAGCTCTTCGTCGTCTGTTAGTTTCTTTCCACAAATGCGTTTACACATAGCATAAAATGCTCGGTAATATTCAGTAAGAGTTTCATCAAACTTTTTGTCCAATCTCGATATTGCGCGAAATTTCGACCATTCGAATCGTTGTTCCTTCCTGTAAAGAAAAACCGACATAAAATATGTGCTACTTGCGAATTAAATCATTTAATTAATATCAAAATTCTTGTTGAACATACTTGTTGAATTGAATGCCAAATGTAGAAACAGTGCGGTAAAAATCTGATTCCTCTTTTTTCGACCACCTCTTTTGGTAAATTTCCAACTTCTGTCTCTCTCTTTCCCGGACAATTTGCTCAATTTTCTCCTTTCTTTCCATTCGCTGAAAATCATTACACATAATTACCATATATTATTATTCACACACAGTTAACAGTTCAAGCACCTTGCAAAGATTCTAAATGGTGTCTTACTTTTGCTTTTTGTGCGTTTCTGATTTCTTCCTTTTTGAAATTTCTTTGGAAGGAAGTAATCAATTTTCGCAGTCTCGTATTTAAATCCGAAATACTCGGCCACTGAATTGTTTCTGCTACTTCCCCTTCCATGTCATTAATAGTACTTTCTGGCACAGGTTGTTCTTCTGTCTTTTCAGTGGTGTCCGGTTCTGTTTTCTCTTCCTGTTCGCACTGTTCATTGTTTACCAGGTCAGTGGTCACGGTTTTACTTTCTGCTGGTTCTTTATCAATTAGATCTTTCTCCTTCTCCTGTGACTCTTTTTCAATATTTTCAGTCTCTGGTGGTTCTTTGTCACTTGATGGTTCTTCGACACTCCCTGATTCTTTGGCATTAGGAGATTCCTTGTCATTAAGAATTTCTTCATTGGGTGACTCTGTGACCATTGCCTCCTCCTCTGCTGTGTCCTTTTGTACAGCTTCCTCGCTAGTCTGCTCTAGTTCAGCTGTCTCTTTTTCGTCAGTTTCATTTTGAGTTGCTGCCTCTTCTGAATTTGTTCCTTGCTGGTCTTCTGAATTTGTTCCTTGCTGGTCTTCTGCATTTGTTCCTGGCTGGTCTTCTGCATTTGTTCCTTGCTGGTCTTCTTCTTGGAGTTCTTTCTCGCTTACTTCCTTCGCTTCGGGTGGAACACCAACAGGCTGTACTTCTGAAAATTGGGCAGCAGGTAGCTGTTTCTCAACATTTGATTCAGCATTTTCTGCTTCGTTTTCCTCCTCCTCATTTTCAACGGCTTTGTCCATTTCTTCCTCGTTACTGTATTTGATAATGAAAACTAAATTACTCAGCGCAAAACATAAAACTGAGCGTGTTATTTTGTTTACTAGTGAACTTACACTTCGGAAGATATTTCAGCAAGAACAGCTGACCCATCCGGAGGTCCACATCTTGCAAGAAAACACAGATATGGATCCATTCTCATCATGTTGTACCTCTCGTACCCATGCTTATACGTACCAACGAGCAAACTCGCATCAGCATCACGGTCCCACCAGCTTGTAGGCCCGGAATCCACTACTAGCGTTGGTGGGCATATTTGCATTTCACTAAGAAAATCAATTAAAAGTTACGCGAGGTTCCTTTTTGCTCGGTTGCACGAAGTGCAAAAACACATCAACAAAACACACAAACCTCAATGGAACACCCTCGCCGATTTTACTCGCGAATTCCCCAATGATTTCTTGCTTAATGTAGTACAGCATTCTGATTCTCAGCAGTACCCTAAAACAAACATTTGCTCTGTAATTTTGTTCGCGAAAATGAAATACAAAGTAAAGAAAAACAAAGAAAAATTCTCACTTGTTGGCATGCTTAGTCAGATGTTTTTTATAGTTGCCATCCAGGTGGACATCTGCATCATACTTTTCATCTTTCACCCAGTCATCGATTTCTGGACTTGGACTGGGTTCTTTACTTTGTTCAGGACTTGAAATATCACCTCCACCACCCCGTTTACTGTTCTTTTTACTTTTGCGACCACCACGTGATACTGGATTAGCTAAGCCTGAATGATTTCTCGTTACTTTACCCTGTCCTCCGTGTTCTGGCGGAGCAATTAAATCTTGTACAAAGCTTTTGACTTTCTCGTCGCCTTTGAAATTCTTCACACAGTGTAGCAACTAGGGAACAATTAAATACATAAGAATTGAAAACATCTAACTTTGCAAATGTTAAACAATCATGCTATCAAAAATAACCTACAATAATTCTTGAGCAATCTTCGAGATCTTTGTCAGCCCAGCCTTTTCGAAATTGTCCTTGGTGAAGTATTTCAGGCCATCGAGCCCAGCTAAAGTAAATGAGATTGGAGATTAATTCACCGCCTATGCAATTTAGATAATTCTGTAACAAGTCATGTATCAGTATGCAGAGAAATGTTGTACGCATTGCAAGTCAACCAGTGACTTACTTGGTATTAGCATGGCAATAAGCATCATTTGAAGTTAAGTAAAACCGCAATAATTATTTGTACGCAAATCGGGAAAAAACGACTTACCCATAAGTGAGAAGACCTTTCTCAATTTTGTAGCATTCACTTCTAGACCACCGACCGTATTCGACCACGCCATCATCGCAATGATAATCTTCATCCATTTGCCTTCTAGGCCTTCGTTGTTTCGGTGTAGCTTTACCACCGCGACGACCTAAAATCATCATTCCAGATTCAAACCATGTCTTTGAAGTACACGCACATACAGTTTGATGTGTAGAAAAATAAATACCTCTGGATCTAGTTCTATCTCCAACTCCACCCTCATCATCTGAATCTGTGGAGGACTCGAGTTCTGATATATCCATGACCCCTTCATCATGACCGTAGCGTTTAATTTGAGTTCTACGACGTGGCTCATGAATAACTAATTCATTCTTTTGGCCAAATTCGTCCATCTCTATCTCCGCCCTCTTTGCCCATTTCTTCCAAAAATCTGGATCATCTATATCAATATCTTCTCGATTTCCGGAGGCGGCAAAGCTGGCTTTAGAAAATGTTGATCCTTTTTCTCCAGTTTCTAATGTAATAATCTGTGTTCGGCGTTGCAAAATGCAATCAATATCCTCTTCACAAAACTTGTCCCCGGCATTATCTTCATCCATGAGTGCGCCGTAGGCTCCCCTTTTCAGCAGATCTTCTACTTCCTTTTTCGATAACTGCCTTCCTTGAGTCTCTCCGGGTTTACCTGGTTGAGCAGTATTCATACTCTGAAGGACAGCACGATCCAAACCCAGTTTTAACGATGCTCTGTCAAACATTTCCCTTTCATATGTATTCCTACAAATGAGTCGGTACACTTTCACCATCTTCGCTTGACCAATTCGGTGGCAACGAGCTTGAGCCTGCAAAAAATAGATAAAAATAATTATATACCTAAACTCGACACTTGAATGTTGCCTTGCAACTTCGAAAGATGTGAAACTTCAACTGCTTGAATACCTGAAGATCATTTTGAGGATTCCAATCAGAGTCGTAAATGATAACCGTATCGGCTGCTGTAAGGTTAATACCAAGACCACCGGCTTTTGTACAAAGAAGAAATACAAATCTGTCTGAGTCAGGTTTTGAAAATCTGTCAATTGCAGCTTGACGAACGGGGCCACGAATGCGACCATCTAAACGCTCGTATGGGTACTTTCGATAAATTAGGTAATCTTCTAGGATATCTAGGCATCGAACCATTTGACTAAACACAAGTACACGGTGCCCATTGGCTTTTAGTTTTGGAAGTAATTTGTCAACGAGAACCATTTTACCCGAAGAGGAAACTAATGCTTTATAATATAAGTCCGAGTGCTCTGGTTCATCGTGGCATAATCTATAGTCTAATTGAATTTGTTCTTCAGCACCATTTAATAAATAAGGGTGAATACAGCACTTCCTTAATTCCATCATCGTGTTCATTAAATTTGGGATATTGGCAGAGTTAGTTCCTTTACTTAAAAATGAAAAGTTTCTCTCTAAAATGGCTCGGTAATATTTCTTCTGCATATTGGTTAGCTCCACTTCAATAATTGTCTCTTCTTTGGGCGCAATAGATTTTTCCACATCCTCTTTCAGACGCCGTAGCATCATTGGCTTCAATAACGCTTGTAGCTTCTGGCACTGAGTATCGGTTTTAAGTTCCCCAAACTCTTTCACAAAATTTTCATCTGACGCAAACTGTGCAGGCTCCAAGAAGTTAAGAAGAGAGAACAGTTCATTCACATTATTTTGCAGAGGGGTGCCGCTAAGTAATACTCGATGCTCTAGGTTCAACATTCTTAAACCTTCCAAGAGTTTGCAGTTTTTGTTCTTAAGCCTATGAGCTTCATCAATAATACACAACCGCCATGGGAAGTCTTTTAAGTCCATGACGTCAGTTAAAACAATTTCAAACGTTGTAATGAGAACGTTAAATTTAAAAACGTCTTTAATATTCATATTTGGATTATCTGGGTGACGATAGAATAATTCATATTCTTGAATCATGTTTCGACTTGCTACAGAGCCGTGATAAACTACAACATTGAGATCAGTCCATGTTTCGAATTCTCGTTGCCAGTTTGGTACAGTGGAGAGTGGAGCAATCACTAAAAATGGACCACGAATTCCCAGTCGATGAGCAGCATCGACAAACGCAAGAGATTGAATTGTTTTTCCCAAACCCATTTCATCAGCGAGGATACAATTACGCCCATTATACCAAGAAAATGATAACCAATTTAGCCCTTCCAGTTGGTACTCACGCAAGGTATTATTATTTTTGTACACAGGGGATTCGTCTAATTTTACCCATTCATTAGCTTTTGGACGCTTCTTGGGTTTCCACTGATCTTTACTCGGTGGTTTGTAAAACCGCTGAAAATGCACTAACTTCTCTGGATCAATGTCGTCATGCAATTCCCATGTACACTCGTCGTATGGAAGAGATCTCCACTTGACTAAATAGTTCCTTGTGATTTTACCTGTCGAAGGATCGCGAACTTCACTCATATCTAAAATTCTATCTACCTCGGTATATTCTGGATTAAACGGATCTTCCTCCAAAAATTCAAAAATATTTTCTTTTTGGTTTATCTTTTGTTTAAAACGCTTAATCTTGGGACCGGCTCGTTTGTCTCCTTTAGCAATTTCTTCCTCTGTTTTCCATTCACAGTGAAGATAAGAAAAGTTTTTATATTTAACATAAAATTCTTCCACTTCAACGGTTTCAGGTTCTCGCTTCTTTTTCTTTTTGCGTTTTTCATCTTGTTTCCCATCCTTTGCGGGTTCATCCTGTTTCACATCCTTCGCGGGTTCATCCTGTTTCACATCCTTCGCGGGTTCATCTTGTTTCACATCCTTTGCCGGTTCATCTTGTTCCGCATCCTTTGCCGGTTCATCTTGTTTGGCATCCTTTACGGGTTCATCTTGTTTTATATCCTGTGCTGGTTCGTTTTTATCATCTTCCACGGCAAGCATTGCAACATCATTTTCGGGGGGATCCGCAGCAGTAACAATTTGAGCTTCAGAGGTTTCTTTCGTTTCTGAATCTACTTCCTCTTTCTGATCGTCACCGGATTTGGTTTCACTATTTTCATTGTTTTTGGTATCTTCAGTACTAGTTTCCTTCTCACTCGGAGATGAGTCATGATTCTCAGTAGACTCTGCTTCAGGCTTGGACTCAGGTTCAGGTTCATTTGTTGGCGCACATGTAGAATCAGAGGTACCGTTGGCTTCCGGTTCCTCTGAACCCACCTCCTTCTTTTCAACATCTACTTCCATTGGTTCTTCCTTAGTTTCCATCGAATCAGCTTCTTGTTTGTCTTTATTTTCGTCCGACTTCGTATCTTCAGAGTCATTTTCTATTTTATTTTCGATGTCAGTGGAAGTGTTGTCTTTTACAGCGGAGATATCACTGGTTTCTGCAGTTTTGTCTTGCGATCCGAACTCTGCGTCTTGAGTTTCGGTCTTTTCTGGTGATTCAGTATCACTGTCTTCTTCGTCTTCTGACGAAGAGCTGACAAGTATTTCACGTTTTCCCATTCGAACTGACAATATGTGCTGCACAATCATGGTGTCCTCATCCGCAGGGTTAACGAAAACAAAGTTAGGTTTATTTAAACTTTGACTGCTATTGCTCTCGTCGACGGCAGCAGGACCCGGAGTACTAATAGGCGTAGTAGACCCCGGTGTAGTGACACCTGGAGTGGAAGCAACTGTTGTATCCGCGTTTTTAGTCGGAGTAGTGGCAGCAGCTTCCAGAGCCTTAAGGGCTGCTTTATTTGGAAGAAGTAAACTCTCATCATCAGAAATCGCAAGATCAATATCATCCGTGTACTTTTTCCTCTTTGTATTTCTAGCAGATCTCCGCTTGTTTGAGTTGTCATCCTCGGGCGGAGGTGAAGGAGGTGGGGTGGCATCCAAATCGGATCCTTCGGAATCGCTCCTCTTCCTTTTCTTTTTATTTTTTGCCAAAGCGATCATAGTTTTGGATGGTCGCTTTTTACTAGCTGCTGATTTTAGCTTTGGCTTTTTTTTCTTAGGCTTTGTCGGTGTTGCCTGTTCAGTAGGATTAGAGGGCGTGGCTTCAGTGTTAGTGCCATCTTGGGTGCTGGTATCACCATCCCCTCCGCTAATGGGCGCAGAGGAGCCTCCTTCAGCTGCTATGATACCAGCAGCACCAATCCCGTTTTTTTGATCCGATTCTGAGTTGTCTTCAGTTTTGATGCCACCGTCAGCATCACCTATTTCCCCAAGAGTCGCGGCTTGACTATCTGACGGCTCCACTTCAGCCTTTTTCTTCCGAGACCTGCTGTATAAAAATTAACTTGAAAAGTAGATACAAAACGGGTAAATAGTTACCAGCTAATCACTCATGGGTACGAAACAAGTTGGCACCATACCTTTTAGGAGTTTTCTCCTTAGCGGGCCTTGGCTCTTTGGCTTTCTTTTCTTTTGGAGATTTACTTTCTCTAGGTTTTCTGTAAACAAAACGAATTCATGTAATTCCGTGAAATGATAATAACAATGGAATACGAATACTACAGTCTGGCAAATACATATATTCATACCTGGGCTTTTTTGGTTTCTTTTCTGGAACTTCTGGTGGCAAATCTTGAAAATCGTATACTTCATGGGGAGTTTGACCCATAGGCGGGAAATGCGAAGGTGGTCCCTGAGGCAAGCTTCCATCTGCGGAAGTATCCATATTGTCTGCATTCCTTTTTTGCTTCTTACCCTTACCAGCTTTAGGCTCTCGAGGTTTGCGTTCCTTTTTCTTTTTTGTTTTCGGCTGAAAGTTGTCAATTGGATCCGGGGGCACAGAATCATTTATCATTACCTGAGCAAATTAAATGCATTAATTAAAAACACCTATACCGCAATACCTAATGAAGAGATTGAATAAAACCATAATAATACGAATGAAACATGTTATGTCACCACATTAATACATACAATGCAGCCAACATTCAGTGACAGTATAATAACTACAAGCTGTACGTCTGATAATAACAAGAAACCGTACCTGTGGAAGGGGTATTGATGGTTGAGAACCATAGCTAGGTGGATTGCTTATAGCACTCATCGCAGGTTGCATGGTTGGCGGGTACACTTGAGGAGCTCCAGGAATACTCTGTTGTTGTTGCTGCTGCTGCGTATTTCGTAAGCGTTCTTGCAATTCACTGATTTGGATTTGGGATTGCTGTGTTGGTGGAAGCGAGTATAAATGCTGCAATTGCTGCTGCAATTGATGAATTTCATAGTGATACCGGTCTTGCGGGGGTCCTGGAGGTAACTGGGGCGGCATGGACTGTGTTGGACCAGCACCATGATTCACAGGATATTGCCCAGGTGCTGGAGTGCGCATTGAATGAGATCCTGGATGAACACCTGATCCTTGATACTGATTTCCAGGGTACGCTTCAGGCCGAATAACTCCGGAATGATAGTTTGGCATATAATTTTGTGGAACGCCAGGCGAAGCTTGCGGAGAATCACCGGCAGGAGTGGGAAAACGCTGCTGGTATTGATGCGATTGTGGTTGCGGAGGAGCCATTGAAGGTCTAATACTTCCTCCTTGGGTAGGAGTCATTGGTCCACTGTTGTTACCGTAATGACCCAGAGATCCTTGAGATTGGGCTTGTTGGGTTCCGTAGCCACTCATCATTGAATTTCCCATAGTCATATTCCCTTGGTTAGATTGCAGCTGTTGTTGCTGCTGGGGCTGCTGTTGTTGAACACTCATTGATTGTGAATTAGACTGAGTCATCCCCATGGATGAAGGCATTGGAGACGGAACACTAGAATTAGATGTAATCGAGACCGAGGAGACAGGAGTCATACTTTGAGAAGAATTGACTGACATAGCTTGTGAAGAAAATGTGTTGTTCGATCCTAGAGAGGTGAGGTTGTTTGGTACGGATGGACTACTGCTTAAAGTCATGGATGAACTCACCATACTTTGTGAGTTCGAGTCAATCCCTTGCTGCGAAGTTTGAGAATTGTCTACACTGGAAACCATTGAACCTAAACCACTATCTCCACCTAAAGGAGATTCAGTAATAGAAGAGTTACTTTGTGTATGGAAGCGATTATCGTCTAATTGTAGAGACGTCGAATTTTGAGATTGCGATGAGGTTAAAATGTCCACTGCCGAGTCATTGTGTTTCACTTTGTCCGTCAAAGTTGAATTATTTATATTGCTTAAGGATTCTAAATCATTGGATGACTGTATCGAAGATATTGGAGTTAGGGATTTTGAATCATCTAGCACAGTAGGCAATGTACAATCCGAGTTATCCATTGAAGAACTCAAATTTCCCAGATCCATCAAATCCGAATCGTGACCCCGACTAATACTTGACATGGTATTATCCAAATTGGAGTTGGAAGAATGTGTTGTTAAAGGTAATAAGGATACCGCAGCATGTCCTGGAATGTGTCCCAGCATATTTCCTGGACTGTTGTTCGACTGTTGGGTTTGGGGTGAAGGTTGAGGTGGTGGGGGTTGTTGATGGTACTGCGGTTGTTTATTCACTGGCGGTTGACTTGGACGACTTGGTGGTGCTTGCCATTGTGTTGGTGATAATGGAGTTTTTGGGCCACCTACTCCGGGTGACATGGGAGTTTTAGGACCACCTAAAGGACTCATGACGCCCCCAGGTAAATGCGGTTTGGGTGAAGGGGAATTTTTATTCACATGTGGCATAACCATTTGCTCTAATTGCTGCAGACTACTAGGTTGCTGATTTTGTTGGGGAGGAGGTGGCCCACTTGTACCAGTCATATTTTGTGAAGGTGATGCTGGGATTGTAGGAGTAGTGGCGGGTGGAGGTCTGGGAGATGGCGCTGGCGGCCTTGGGGAAGGATTCGGTGGTCGCGGTGATAACTGCGGTAGTTGAGCATACCCTGGTCTATAACTAGGACTTCCATTAGGAAGTGATTGATTTACGGAGACTCCTGTACTTCCAGGATACGAACTTGAGTAAGTAGGCATTTGCTGAGCTGCTGCAGTTTGAGGTTGTTGTTGCTGACCTCCAGGATTAATAGTTTGACTTGATTGAACTTGCCCTGAATAATACTGTCCGTACTGATTTCCATACTGATTATGTTGTGCTGACGGCATCGTGTACTGCTGTCCGTGATGAGATGGAGGATACGTTGGCGTTGCCGGTGGTCCACTCGAGATTCGTCCAACAGTGCTGGCTGTATGGTGGTAGTCAGGGTACTGTTGATTATTTCCACTTGAATACATGTTTTGACCATACTGTGGTTGTGACATGACACTAGTCGGGCCCGGGTTACGAGCCATGTACGGAATGTTGTGCGGAGTACTCTGCGCCGTCTGCTGTGGCTGGGAGTGTGGTACCTGTTGTTGCTGATTCGTAGGCTGCGGGGGTCGGGGCAAATTAGAAGGATACGCGTGGGGTTGCCGATACCCACTCGCTGCGTTTGCAGGGTAGTGGTGAGGAAGCGTATTACCGTAACTTTGTTGCTCATTCCATCTTTGCATCTGCTGCACGTACATAGATTCTTGGGAAGAAGGAGCACGGTAGGTTCCAAATTGTTGCTGTTGTTGTTGTTGCTGCTGTTGCTGCTGGGCCAAGGGCGGAGTAACCATTCTGGGGGCTGCAGAATGTTGCTGCTGAGTAGGAGGGGGAGCTCCCGCACCAGGTCGCATAATTCCTTGAGCCTGTACTGAGTAATCCTGGTAGTGCATGCTCGGACTTGGCGCCACACTTGTAGTTTGATGGTAGGTGGGATATCCTGCCATCGGCCTTGAAGGTGCTCCCCCGGGTGGTGTGCCATAGCTGCTCAAATTGGACTGAGTGCTTGCACCGTATTGACCATACGCTGATGAATAATCCGGATACGTGGGTGTCACAGGATTCATCTTCGATGGCGGTGCTATACCCTGTCCAATTTGGGTGTAACTGGGCGGCTGACTGTTAAAGCTCTGCATGACACTGTCTACATTAGGGCCCTGCCTCTGCGGATTTCCCTGCCCTTGAGCCGCCGCGAAGCTATTTTCACCACTTCCTAAGTCCGCCAAACCATCAAGCATTCCACTTCCCAGGTCATCGCCGAATAAATCGTAGTTTTCCATACCCGCTACAACTATTTTATTTTTGCCATTTTCTCATTGCCTGAGACCCGTGCTGTACACACAATTGTGTTTTCCTTTATGTCAGTCTCACTTTTGTAAGCTTTAGTTTCAACCGTAGTGTGTCCAATGAACTTGCGTTTCAAACCAACGGGGCACTAACTTCATCGTTACTTAAAAAATTTTATCTTGTGCCTGCAATTGAAAACGGAAAAATCAACACTATTAGTATTAAGTTATCCAATCGGAATGGTCATTTAGTGTATTAACTGTACTTATTTGTCTGAATCTGGGTACACCGAAAGCAGCATAGTTAATTGCAAGCATCCAAGTGTAGCGCACACAAGCAAAATGAATCACATTTCAAGCAAAATTAACATTATTGAAAGTCAGTTGTTCAGGAACCCGAAGACTATTGAAAACTAAGTTTAGGTTCCACTGGATGCTCATGCCTAAAATTAAGTTACTCGTATAAAATTGAACCACCTTTCGTAATTGTGTACACACGAACTCAACATGCTTTAATATGTAATTTACATTCGTAAGTACATGAGCCTTAAGGTTAATGTTTTCGCACTTAACAATTCGAACTCGTACATTGCGTGGCAAACACATGAATGTAAGTGAGGAAAGTCTCAAGGGGAAAAGCCATACGCTTATGACACTGAACAACAGCATAATCGCTACGACTTTCCCCCGCAAGCCTTTCTCTGACGTATCAAACGGTGATCTCGGTGTCGTTGTATTTCTTGTTTTGTCGCTCGGTTCCCCAGTTTTAACTGCGTGTAATAGGAATGAAGATAGAATTTACAATATACTCCAACACGCTTTCGTTTCAATTCCAAGAAGCCACAACCAATAATTTGAATTACACATGAAAGCGGTTGTTATGCCCATCCGTATTTTTTTAATTTTAAAATTAATATAATCTTAAATACAAAAATGTATACATTGGCACGTCACTACCTGGAACAAATTTTATTCTCGTTTGCGTATAGATACAGATCTATATTTTAGCAACTACACAAAATGTCTGCTTGATAGCATTTTTTCCAGAACATATCAATTAATGAATTCCAGTCTTCCGCATCAATTCTGATGTGAGCGTGCGATTGTATGCTTCACAGCTTTTTCCATCGGATTTTTGTTAATCACTTGAAATAGCTGGATCACTGAATACTTTATAAATACATCTGTTTCATATGACATATAAAGCAGATATGCACACGTCTTTCTGTTAGATGTTAAACAATTGTTGTTTTCACTGGTGTCCGTGTAATCCAACGGATTTTCACATTTTCGTTAGTTTATGTAGTAAACATTTAGCACTTTTGAGAGTATATGTTATTAGTTATTACTTCTTGATTGTATCGTTGCACTGTACACAAACTGTGGGATAGGCTTCCGCAAATTTTATTTTAACAAATGTGGACTACTCCGCATTACTGTTTTGCTTCACTTAGTTCTTGTATCTTCTTCCCGGATGGTACAGGTGATTTTTGTTTAAATGATTTCAGCAGTAAGCCCTGTGTCAGCTGAAGATGGACAAGGTGTAGATGAGTAGCAGCAATTAGCTACCCCGTTAACACCGAAGTACGTAAAATTATTATATTTATCGGAACTATAGGTTGAGTGATATTGTAACCAAAATCTTTTCAAGATAACTACAAAAGTAGATGCAATTCGACAACGAACTCTGTGAAACACGTTGATTTTTACAAAAATGACTCAGCTTCAAGGGTTATAGGTATTAGTTATTGAGTTCTTGTTACGATTCTTCTCTCTTCTGCCGCACAAAATAAGCAAAAGCAACCAGCACCATGGACAGTTTCAAATCTATTTGCAAATAAAAAAGCGGTTAAGATTCAACCCCAATCAGCCATGCGAGGTTCCTGAAAGTACTGAAATCTTTCCAACTAAGGTGAGAAGATATTACAATATTTATTGCTTAATGCCTACGTTAACGACCATCGAAAAGGTGGAAATTGACTGTCACACAAACGGCAAACACGCGTACACACATGTTTAACAGAATTTTAAATCATGGCAATTATTAGCAACTATCCGAACGGGTAGTATAAATTTTTTCGGACCACTCACATACATACATGTGTCTACTCTTTTGCAGCAGCCTCGTAGTAGTGCAAATCGTTGGAGGAATCGATTACAAAGACTTTGTGTACAACACACGAATGTGTGTGTGTCCATGTATACCTATAGAATAAAAAGACGAGGAAGAAGAGACAAGTGAGAGAAAGAAAAAGAAATGGTCACCTCATTTTCTGGAGGTGGGGGAGGGGGATATCTAATTTTTGTCACTGTTTTGTCCCATGTCAAAAAGTGTGTGTCGTGAAAATATTTGAGTTTTAAAAACACATGAATGTGCCTTACAAACTCCCGTTTAATCACATTCTATTGAAAACGATTCCCTCATCCTTCCCTGTAAAAGTCCTTTTGCGGAATCTTCATGAAACGGTGTTTTCCCCCAAAAAAAAGAGCCGTGGCTGTCGTCGTCTTACTAAGGAGTCCTCGTCGCACATTAATTACTCCCGTGAATAAGTTTTAAAAGCTCCAAGCCAAAGGGTTAAAAAAAAGCAGCAGCACAAGCCCAAAAAGACATACTATATAGATATACCACAATGATTCCTACACAAACAAAAATTCACACAAATTATAATCCAAAAAAAAAAATCAAATCTTAAAATCGAATAAACCACCCGTACTTATACATCTTTGAATAGAGCTTCCCCAACGTGCATTACTCCTACAATTTCAATTTGCGTTTTTTTCGTTGTTTTGAATTGTAGTTTGTTGTCTCTACCGAATAAACTATCATAAAAAGTAGCCGACGTAATAGTCAAGTAGTAGTAATAGCTGTAGTGGCAGTAATAGTTGATAGATAGCAAAATTGTTAGTGTTTGGTATAAAACTATATGTATATATCTACCTATACACACACACACACACACACACAGAAAAAAAAAGAAGGTTCACTCTTTTTTTAAGTTACAACAAACCAAGGTTGAAATGTCAATGAATGGCCACCGGCCGGTGGTTAAGAATGCAAATGTCAGCTACGAAGAAGATAATTAAGAAAAGACAAAGAAGTTGACATACCCCTTGGATCCAATGAGTACAAATTTGTAGAAAAATTACTTAAAAATTGGGTTGGAAGAGCACAAAAACTTTTTTTTTTCTCTTCTCACAACAAGTCACTGCCAGTGTAATCGTCCATTGTGCTCTGCTCCCAAAGACTGCTGCTTGTCAAGAAGAATGCAGTTCCTCTGTAGAGTCTCTCTTTTCCTCTCTTTCTCTCCGAGTGTGTGTGTGAGTGTCTCTCTCTCTCCGAGTTCGCTTTTACTCGGTTTATAAGTGTGCTCTGTGCTCTCTTTCTATGTTAAAGTATACGGAGAGAATGAAAGGAGAGAGAGAGAGAGAAGATCTGGAAAGAGTGCGAGAGAGAGAGAGACTGAGAAAGAGTGGCAAAGGTGAGAGGGAGGCTCTGATTGGCTCTGGCGGACCATTATCAGGTTCAATGACAGGGAAGGGCGCCCCATCCACCAATGAGGAGGCTTCTCCCAGCCGGCGTAGACGAGCTGCGGACCAAACGCCGACTATCAGAGGCGTCTCGCTCTCCTTCACCGCCATACTACAAAACCCATCGAGAAAAAGACCATTATTATGCTTCTTCCTCTCTCCCCTGCAACAACTCCTCTGTCTCTCTCCTCCTCGTCTCTCTCTCTCTCTTACTCCCTGTGAATCTCTCTCTCTCTCTCTCTCCCTTTAATTCTCTCTCTCTCGTCTCTGTCATTTTTTTGGGGGGTGCTGTTGCTGCTGCCACTGCCGAAGAAGTGGAAGAACGCATAGGCCATCATGTTGTTTTTATATAGCCCATCACTCCCTCTCTTCTCTTCAGCTTCCCATATATTCCTTTCTCCCCCCTCACGTTTTTTTTTCAAAAAGCGTTTCTTCAATGCCCCGTTTTTTTTCACTTTCCCCCCTCTTATTACAGCCTACGAGTACATATTTGATACCTTATGTACGTATAGGTATGGAATTGTCGAGAATGCAAAAAGAAAAAAAAATATTCTGAAAAAGAGAAGTACCCGTACGCCCCGTACCCGAGAGCGAAGAGTATGAGAGTGAGTACCCATGAAGGATATGGCTTTTTTTTCTGTATGAGAGTAGGACTTTTTAGATATTTTATGTATTATGAATATTGTATATGTTCACGGAAATACTCGAGACTTTAGTTTTTATTACAGGTCTTCTTCTCATCATGTCTCTTGCGTCTCTCCATTCGGCTTCTCCCATGTTACATCATCTTCTTCTCTCTCTCTCTCTCTCGTGCGCGCTCTCTGTCTCTCTCACTGGCATGTCTCTCTCCGTGCACGTAGGACGTATTCACGTGCATCCTTACATGTATATACATACGGCTCATTTGGGGATATATCCCGGGAATAAAAAAAAAAAAAAGGAGGCTCATAAATCTGAAGAGAGAGAGAGAGAGAGGAGGTAGGTGGAGTGAGAAGGGAAAGAAGAGCTTTTAAAACCATTTTTTTTATTTTGCTATGGGGGAAATGAAGAAAAACTTTGGGACGTGTTTACATATGCACGTACACATCCCTGTCCCAATGGAGTGGAGAGACGAGAGAGTCAACCACACAGGGAAGAGACAAAAAAAAAATATTCTGCAAGGTAAGTAAACATTGAAAAGGAGGAGAGAGAATGGGGAGACTTCTGGGAGGGAGGAAGTTTTGCAATAAATGATACTGAACCGTATAGGGAGAGTTAGTTGGGAATGGGAAGTTACAAGGAGACATGGAGTCAATTGGAGAAGAAGAGACGCGGGGAGAGAGAGGGAGAGATAGAGGGAGGGAGGGAGAGAGAGGAGAGGAGAGAGAGAGGGAGAGAGAGAAAATGAGAAATGACAGAGGAAAGAGACAGGGAAAGGAGAAGGAGTCAAAGAGAAAGGGGGAGGACAAGAAAGCGAGACAGGATTAAGGTCAGGCAGGGAGAAATGGAGGTATGCAGAAAGAGAGAGACAGAGAGAGGGATAATGAGACACTCGGAGACACGGAACAAATTACAACGGAGAAAGTATGACAGAGAGAAATAAACAGAAATTGATAGCGAGAGACAGATAGAAAAGGACACCGCGAGACAGAGAGAAAAGGACACCGCGAGACAGAAAGAAAAGGACAGCGCGAGACAGAAAGATACAGAGAAAATGACAGCGCGAGATAGAGAGAAAAGGACAGCGCGAGACAGAAAGATACAGAGAAAATGACATGCCGAGACAGGGAGAAACGGATAGCGCGAGACAGAAAGATACAGAGAAAATGACATGCCGAGACAGGGAGAAACGGATAGCGCGAGACAGAGAGACGGTGATAAAAGAAAGAGAATGACAGGGAGAGAGGCGAAAATGATAGAGACACACAGAAAATGCGCGACAAACTAGCAAAATACCCAAGAGACGGGAGAAAATAGCTGAGAGACGGAGGGAAAAATAGCTGAGAGACCGGAGAAATGGTCCGACGGCAGAAGAGAGAGAAAAACAGGACAGGAGAAGGAGACAGAGATGGAGAAGCCGAGGTAAGAGAGACGGAGAGAGAAACGATAGGACAGAGTTGGTGTGAGCCGTGAGAGGAGAGATTGAGAGAGGGAGTGGAGTCTATATAGATATTGCTTTTACTCCATACAAAACCACAGTCGTTTTTTTTCCTTCTTGTGTTTTAAAGGAAAAGGATGGTGTTGGTGGGGAGGACTTTCACTTTCCCCGTTCCCTTCCTCCCATTAATTCTATTTGGATGCATATGTATATTATGTACACACACCTACATTGCATGGCTGTGACGGAGAGAGGAAAGGGAAAGACGACACGCGGTCTTTTTGGACTCAAAAATACACGCTGCATGTCTGAATGTTATTTGTTTTGTATTGTATATAGAGTATTTAGGTATGTTATATGCATATGCAATGGTGGATGCATGGTGCCGTATTTACGAGGGAGACCGCAACGTGACTTTAAAAAAATCTTGGCTTCTCAGTCTTCGTCACGTCACATTGTCATCAAAACCTCATAAACGAGGTTTTTTTAAAAGGTTAACTAACTAACCGTGTTTTTCCGTTTTACCTTTTTTCGGGTCAAAAGTTGCAGTTGGGTTGTATTTTGCCAGACCGTCATAGAAGTCGAATATATAATCTGTAATTTGGGAAGGGCAGAGAAATATTCGTGGGGATTGAATGGAAATATATATAGGGCATAGGGATAGGGGATAGAGAAGTTTTACGGTTTCATTTGACTTTCGCTTTTAGTTAATCAAAGTCACAATAGAAGACTTCTTTAACCCGGTTGTGAGGACTGGGCCAAATTCGGGAAAAAGTGAAATCGGGAATCATTTTGTCCAGACACGGTACTAATTTAATTTTCAATTTCATGTCTGGCATTGTGCTGCATGTATACTGTCCTCCTCATTTTACCATCTTAATGTTTTTTAAACTTTTTACAATTTGATATTTGGTGCAGACGACATGTCGGAAGAATCCTGGTGTGAAGAAGACAGCATTCCCATCAAATGTCGAAAATGTAGAAAGAATTTGTTTACTTATCCAAAAGGTATTTTCTTTTGCTAAATTAATTCGTTCAATCAATGTTATATGTTATCAGTGTGTATTTATTCGTTTAGTCAATCTTATCAGGACGCATTATTTTGCGTATGTAAGCAAAAGTTGGAGACGTCGTGGTCTTGAGAGGAAGCCGGAAATGTGCAAAGATAGGCGAATAGCAATTCCCATTAAGTGCCGGAAATGTAAATAGAATTTGTTTATACTTATGGACAAGGTATATTCTTTTGCTAAATTAATGCTTTATTCAGTGTTATCAGTAGGTATGATTTTGTGTATGAAATTAAAGTAAAAGTTAGAAAGGTCTTGGTCTTACGAGGAAAACGAAAATGTGCAAAGATAGGCGAATAGCAATTCCCAACCAATGCCGAAAATATAGAAAGAATTTGTTTAGTACTTATCCACAAGGTATTTTCTTTCAAGTAGGGTTGATTACTGATATATTACTGAACATAGTGTTGCTGAAGATGATTCTCTTCTTTTAGTGATTTCCAGGTATGTAAGGACGTAAGGAGATTGACAGCTACTTTATGTAAAATAGATGACGAGCCCTGCTGTATTTAATAGTTCAATAATAAGGGTAAAGCCCGGTAAAGGAAAACCGGCAATTTAAATTGCATTGATTAACCAATCGAAGATATCAATGTCAAGTGCCCAGATGGCACCGAAAGAACTGAATCCCAACTCGCTCCACGGGGAATAATAATAAATACATACTGTGTTGTCCTTGTCGGTGGCCAAGAAAAACTAACAATAAGAAAGCCCGTCAATATTTCAGAATCTTCACGAGGATTAATTCTCAGCTGTAACAAATACAAATTTATAAGTCTAGACGGGCTTTTATTTTAATAGGACTATGCCACTAATTTACTCCCATAATAGGATACTGTGAGGATCTCATAAGAATACATTCAGTTGACAGAAAACTATTCCGGATCGTAAATATCTCGCGGATAGGACTATGTGTTATCAAGTGTATACGAATTTTTTACGCACTAATACCTAAATCAATTTTTTTTAACGTTTTGAATGTAGTAAAGTTACTCAATTCTCATGGGGAAGGTCTAGTAGGTGACATGTCATCGGAATGTTCAACAGAAGTGTGGTACATTCCCGAAGAATCAAAGCCCGACTGGTTGGACGAAATACTCGCCAAGAATGGATGGGAGAAAGGAAAAATTAATTGTCCTTTTTGTTCAGCGCGTATAGGGGGATACAATTTCGTATCTGGAATGAAATGTAAATGTCGATCGTTTGTTCTTCCTTCAATACATATTGTTAAGAGTAAGATTGACTTTGTCCGAACTGCTTGCATTCCAAACGTTTCGGAGATTTCTTGTGATTATAACTTATAGCTAGTCAGAATGATAATTGAAAAATTTAATTAAAATCTGAATTGCCAAATGCGAAATGTATTTGTATTTATGTACATGTAATGGACTCATGTGTATACATATTTTATAGTTATATGTATATTGTATCGTGCTCGTTTTTGTTAATTATTCTAAAAAAAAATGCAATTATGAATTTGTGGAGGTGGTTACGGCGGGGAGACGAATGAAATGCTCGTCTGTGATACGAGAAAAGAGAAAATAAACAAATCCTTTGAAGGAACACACCTATGCGACATTCATACTACCATCTGTTTTAACACTTTTAACCCCTCAGCTGGTTCAGCATGAATGCTTCACCAAAATATGAGCGTCTCTTACATACAACAAAACATCACGGAAGTTCATGATTACTTTAAAGTAAAGTAACATTGCAATGGAACAGTACAATACAATATTTATTTCTTGAACGCTTCAAAGTGATAGATTATGTATCACAATAATTATTACTATTATATGTGCAAAATATCAGTACTATTTTAATACGTACATTACATAATACAAAAAACTTTGTTTTCATTACACCACGTGAAGAAACCGTAATAATATTAGTAATAAGAATAATAGTTAACTCAGTACTAAAACTGTAAGTATACGTGCAAACAGATGGTGAAGCCAACTCTGCATGTGCATACTTATTTACTCTCCCAACAAAAATATCTACTCACATCAAACATATGCTGCCACCAGTCTTCAATGACTTGTATAATTTCACCCTGACATACTACAATTTACAACGTTACTCAAAAAACTACAGTATATATTAATTACCAGTTTTTCTAAATATGTGATTATATTGCGTATGCCATGGACCAACAATTGTAAACAAAATTGACATTGTTACAATTATACATACCAAAAAATTGCTAAATTAAATAGTGTTTCTTCTTTATACGGTCTCAAGAGGAATTTCAAAATATCATAAAGAACGTTAAAACTCTCTAGCTGTAGCAGCGGGACAATTATCAGTTTATATCAACACAAGATTGTGAGCTCAGGAGCTTGTTAATGCATATACAACGCAATATCTATGAATTTCGAAACAATCTGCAATATATACTGACTTAGGTCAATGACATGAACACAGTATTTAGTTTCTACAAATCATAGTGTTTCTTCACGTGCGTGGCAAAAATACTTTGTATTTTTACCAATAGGACTGGGACTTCGACAGAGTTAATTACACCGTCTATAAAGATGGAAGCAGTATTTGAATCGCGACTGTGTGCATTCTCAATAGATTATGCATTTACACAAAAGTTGGGGAAAGCAGGGTGATAAAGGTACTTACAAGTTGCGCTTCCATTTAGCATTTAGTTTACTATAAAGAAAAAACAAAGTAGGTTACAGTTTCATTTGCACCTTGATATATATTTAATTTATCCAGCTCCCATACCCTCGCAATATCTTAAAACCCTTTTGGACCCGTTCCCATATTCTTCACAAGGCTGTATATTGGTATTCATATTCATATCGGAATCGCAATTTTATCGGTATATTTAATCATCGGTATCGATCGCAATTACAATTTCAAAGATGGTAACATTTTAAACTGCAATCGACATTGGAAAGCAAGTATTACAATATGGTTTCATTTTTGAATGAATAGTTCCAAATTTTTCCCGTAGGCATAAATTCCCACTCCCACAGAGTAAAGCATATAGGACTACAATGCACAAATAACGAAAGGCTTAAATAGTGAAAATAATTATTGCGAAACCATGAAAATACCTACATGAACTGGCCTATTTTTGACCAATGGCAGTTTTTCTTTGTAAAGTTATAAAAATATGCTTTTGACTTGCACGATTTTGACGGGATTCGCAATAACAAATTTCACAAAATAGGATTTTTCTTTCGGTACTAGTTCTCAGCAGTCGGAAGTCTATATATTCTTTTAATCACGTGCATGCATTCAATTTCTAATTCTTTTTGCTGATTTTATCTTGCAGTTACATTTGAAATGTGCATCTACGACGTTAAGCAGTAACTTAGTTAACAAGTGCACACATTTGAATGTCATTAACCAGCGTTAATCGTTAATGGAGATTTTCCTTTTAAACTGGAAAAATTTTGGGCTAGTATTGAATCACTGAAATGAATTTAAACGTAAATTATAAACCATTGGAAATCCTAATCGTTATTTTTTTGGCGCTATACGGATTAATTGGAATCTCAATTGCAATCCTATGCTTGGCATTATAATTCATATCGCAATCCAAAAAATACCGATAGTGCAGCCTTATGACTTCATACCTTAAAATACCACTTCACACGTGCTAGTAGCTAGAAGTGTTCAGAAACTTGAATGGCTTGTAACGTTCATCGCTGAACTTCATGAAAAATAATTATAATATCGATAGTAACCGTGATGATAATACTACTTGATTGAGAGAGATCGAAAAAATATAACTAGTCAGAATAATTACTTGTTACACTATCACAAAATGTACAGAAGTTCGATTGGAAATTAATAACTGCTTCTTACAGCGCACTTATGAGTATCGGTCGGAAAACTGTCCAAAACTCTCTATTGCTTTTAAGTAGGACTCCTTGCTCATGTTAGCTGTGTCGTGTGTTACGAGTGGTCTGTTTGTTTCCCGATTATCGTAAGTTTTTACTTTTTAATAATAACGTGTGCAAATGCGCACCAATGCTTGCACGTATGCAAAAGTATGTAACTTAAGGCAGTTAGTGCATAACATTGCAAACCATGACTTTGATGCATAAACATCAAGTAAAGTTGTCTGGTAAAAAATTGACCTTAATTAAGTTAGTTTTGTAATACATACACATATATATATAGTTATAGGAGCACCTTACGAAACATGTAGTAGTTTACGTTTACAGCTTGTCTGTGAAATACTTGTGACCTTGTGAAGAAATTTCACAATGGATATGTCAAGGGCGAATCATTGTATCATCAGTAAAACTGCAGTTATGAACACTGCAAACAAGCCAAACTTCGGTAGCTAGTTAAACATGATTTAACATCTTCACTAAGGAACAATAAATTTGAATGGATTTGATGGAGAATGCGTTCTATTTGGTTTTAAGAGGACTCTGCACATTCGTGCATGTCGCATTAAGCATACGTCCTCCGGCAAATCATATTCCGCAATGGAATACGAGCAAGTCGGCAGAAGTTAGGAAATTATTTATCATACGACCTATTTCAACGATCGAATATTGATGGCTTTTACATTTTATGTAAACATCGGCTGACAATCCTAGGAAAATAATTTAATTTCATACTCCATAATGATTGAAGAATTCCTTAATCCTTCTTAAGGCTAGAGAAAAATTGATAGGAAATCTTTCAGTCAACAGGTCTAAATTTCTGGGACTCTACTAATGCTTTGCAATAAAGAGTAACTCATAATGGTGTCTCTTCATTGGCGTTACATACTTCTGCTTTCGGGAGCAGTAAAGTTTTAGCAGCTACATTATCACATTCGGGTTTAGTGGTGACACTATCTTGTGATTTAGGGACATCTGGTGCAAATGACACATACTTTCGCGCGCTAGACGTGCTGTGGGGATTACTGGAAACATAATCCACAGAACCTTTTCGGGTTAAATTTTTTGCGGAACTACACTGAGGCTGGGGGAAAAGTTCAGCCTGAAACTCTTTCTTACTTCCAGATTTTTTGTGAAATTGCAGTGAGGGGTGAAAGTACACGTAGTAAATAACCATACACAAAATTCCAATGAAAAATAGTGCATAATGACCAATTGTGCCAGACACGCGAAACCAAAAGATTTCTGGAGTCGAAAGGTTGAAAGAAAAGTACCATGTTACAATCAGTACAGTATTCTCAAGAAAACAAATGAGGTAGAACGTCAAGTACTTGTAGCGCGTAGGTTCGTCGCGTACATTAAAAAATATAAATATATATATAAATGCAACAACTACATTCAGTAGAGCCTCCCCACATTGGTTTCCACAGTCTTGATTCCCCTGGACAACTAGCCAGGCAAGCATTGCTAGCAAATGGGCAGCACAGACCGGAAGAAGCAAGATGGGGTAGGTTGATGCAAACACTCCTAAAGCGAATACTCGGGAACCTAAAGAAGACGCGGAAATCAATACATTTTGATTTTATACACAAATACTTTACATTTGCTGTACATATGAAACGATGACAAATAAACGCTTACTCAAAATGCAGAAGTGCCAAACAAACTGAAGAATCAAGCCTTTGTACGAAATATTACGCTTATCCATCTGAGAAAATCTGACAGAGCGGTGGTAAGACGATAGCGACCACGCCAAGCTCACTAGCGATGTTAATATGGCCAACATAAGGTACGACCCTGTAGAAATATCAGTTGTCAGAAAAAACGATAGTTCCATCCACTTCAATATAAAACTATTTCTAGTATACAATAGTAATGGTTGTCCTACTTTGTAAATCACTCTTAAACGGCGCCTTTTCGTCCCGGAAGTGATAAATGAGAATATACAGTTGAAGAGTAACTTGGGGCGCAGCTTCCATAAAGCATTCAAATAGTCTCAATAATGATGCATCCGAGTCTTCAAGAATCATGAAGTTATAATATCTTTTTTGCTCGGATTTATCATTGCGCTTGCCAGCAGCCCTGCTTTTAAGACCGTATATGAGGGAGTCTATGTACCTAGAAATTGCACACAATGATTTTTTATCAGTCACACGTGTAGCCACCACAGACGTGCATGTATTTATAAACTAATTTCCAATCAATTGTTTAAGCAAACCTTAAGACAGGGGCCAGTTGTAGCAGTAAAAAAACGGTTCGTATGACCCATTTTGTGCAGGATGGTCTCACATTGGTTTGATTGTCCATGTCCATTACGTACCTGAAAATATATTGAAAACCAATATGTATATCATACACTATACTTGGAGGTATCGATTCATTCTCTAACTTAATTTCCGGAATAATTCAAGATGCAGCTAGTACTGCATACTGCATTTTCAGTAGCAAAATTTGAATTTATGGTACTAGTATTACCAAGAGATTGTTTGACCTATTAGAACCTTTATCTAACTTATTGGGTAAATGATATGGCACAGCACTGTAGACCTGGCAATGGAAATGACACTTTTTGTATACACTCATGCAACAAAAATGGTGAAAAACCAAGAAGTAAGGACAAATATTGGTATTTTTATATAGCATAACACCGTGCTTTATCCGAAAATGTAAAAATTCTTGTAACCTAATGACCAAAAATTATAAAAGTGAAATCTTGTTGGGTACGGAGTGAAGACTGAATCTAATTCAGGATACTTAAAGTCTTAAAAGAATAATGTAAATCCTTAAGAAATTACCATCGCAGACTGAAGGCAGTCATTGTTCCCGCAGGAATGATGACGAAGACTAGAGTGAGAACGAAATACCAAATGTTTTGCGCTTTGTAATATATGCAAGCCACATATATGTCCATTCCCAGATCCGCGAAATAGGTTGCAATCGACACGAGGATGCAAAAAATATCAAAATAATTGAATCTAAGGGATTCCGGAAGAGCATCAACATCATCATACTGCAGCGGCCACTGAGATTCACAGTATGTGTCTGAGACATCGCCGTCAGATGTTTTTTTCCGCTTAGAGCCAGTTTCCTTAGTTTCTTTTAAACTACCCGTTGACATCTTGTCATGAAGTCGAAACACAAACTTCTACATCAAAAAAGCAGCTGGATGTTTCACTAAGCATTTCGACATATCTGTAGAGATGCAAGAAATCCAATTCATTTTTCAGAATTCTGGAACATCTGGAACCTTAAAAGACATCTAAAAGATCAAGTTACCAAAAGCTTGGGGCGAAGTCACCATTTCCATCCACATGCGCTCACTTCTCCAATCAAACTGACCATCTACTCCAAAGGCAATGCAAAATATTGTACCAGCTCAATGATCTCTTTGTGATTACAATGCCATATTTTCACACGTATTCTTGCACAACTTATCAGGATGATCCCACGGTGTCACTGTAAACACGAAAACATTCTCATTTAAGACTTTACTTACTTAGCTGCTATGTACTACGATAGCGAAGCTTCGGAATGAACAATAACAAACGCATACTCTATACACATAATATTAAAAATATAGTAACTTATTACATATTAATAAACGGTCGATTTTTCCGCAAACAGTAACTTTGTAAAATAGTCCAACCTCAGGTTAAGCTAAACAGTACCTACAGACAAACAAATCACGGAAATTTAATTACATGGATGAGTTATCGGGTTCAATTCAATCAATCAATAAGCAAACCAAAATAACCCTCTTATTTCAAATTCACCCCCTAATGAATGCTAATACTTTATAATATTTTGCGGGGAAGCCCAAAAATGAGTAAAATTATACAAGTAACTCTTTACATACTGTCCTATTCACAAATACCCCAAAAACAGCGGAAAATAAAGAAAAGCCACATTAATTGATAAACATCATTGTCACGAAACCACTTGTAACACATCTGTAACACCGTCGATGAAATGATTTTGGAGTGAGAAATCTGACCCCAGAAAGATTTGAAAATATTTCTGGGTGTATGTTTTAAAGACAAATACATATATTATTATTATTGTTAAAACAAAACCCAGTTCTGTAACTCATATAATCTATGTACTACGTGTGAAGTAGTTTTAATTGTTGACTATACTATAACCTATGGCTTGTGGAATTAAATAAATATTTCTTTATCTAGGCTGCTACCAAAATACACGTTCAAGCGCATTCTAGGCAGTAAAATATGAAAAACTATAGTGTAGAGGGCTCATGAAAAACGTTTGAAAGGTAACTAATATCTGAGGTTTTTAAGTAACCGTAACCTTAAGCTTAGTAGTGGCTGATGGTTAACAACAATAACAATAACATATACCCTATACAGATTTTCAAATCTTGGCATGTTGGCATGTATTAACGTTCGAGTTTGGGAAACACGAGACAGAAATCAAAAGTTGACAGAACTGAAAAAAACATTTTCTATATATATGGTACATCTTGACAATATAAAATAAATAACATTTGATTACAGTTGCAACTTCAAAATAATATCTATTATGTCTGCACTTACAGTTCTTGCTTACACGTACAAGAAAGTTATGAGTTGTGTTGTGACTTGTGACGCGCTCCTCAAGTTCATATTATTTGACAAGCACAATTTTTGCGCCCAAATAAATGTTGATTCAACTATTTTGAAAATACTTTACGCGAGTTTGTAACACAAAGCTGGGTACTCGTACACACCACAAACGTCACACTTTAAATCAAACTGAACTGGAATTACAATGGTGAATGTAACGAACCTGAGTAAATCATCCACGAAACACCTTTTCATCGGCTACGAACTGTCCTTTAAAGGAAGGTCCTCGCCTCCCTCTCTTCAGTTATACTATTGTCTATTGTGGCTTATATTTGTTTGATCCAGTTTTTTCGTTGATAATGTTAGAAGATATAACTTTATTCTATTTACACCTACATTTTCGCTGATAACCCAAACTGTTGAAAATAAAGCCGCCTGTATATCTTAAGATAAAAAATATACTGTAGAAATTATGAGAAATTAATAATGTTCAATTAACAGTGTTTTTGTGTAATAAAAGATCGGAATTCGGAAATGCATTCGGAAAATTGGTTCGACTCATGTCTCATGTGATCTCTGAAGGAATGTTAAGGGGCGCGAATGGCCTTTTTTACTGAATGGCTCTTTTTACTTTTACCGTCTTTTGATATGAGTCTCTTACTCTGCTATTGGGTATCGTCAGCATTACCAAACACTTTATACACTGTTCAACTGTCCCAATCCAATGCATAAAGGCCTCTTGACTATTCTTCAACAAGCAAAAATATTGCATCGAAGTGACTAGCACCGAGCACCTAATACTTTATGCTCGATCTACGTGTAATAAACCCACCACCAGCAGAATTCAGTGTAAAGTGTATGACTAGCACTTTCTCACTTGTACACACTTATACCGTATACTAATATATGGAATCGAGTAGAAGTTTATCCAAATAACACATATTATATATATATATATATAAACAAATATTCAAAGAATGGGTTTTTTGAATCATGTGGACTTGCTGAAATTACGAGAACTTTTATTTAGAATCTAGCCTTTGAACGTGTGTTAGTTTTCCAGTTCAGAGTGCGTATACACCTTATTACTTTTAGAATATTTTTCATGTTGAACAACCTATGAAAGTGTTAATTCCTCTACGTTTTTCGGTCTTTAAGAATCCAGTTTCAATTTCGGATATATTATAAATGAACATATTGTTCCGAAATTTTCAAGCAGTATTGGAAGAATCGGGTGAGTTAGGTGGTCCTTATTTTTTTCAGTACGATTTAGAAATTGGGAATCATGGTTTATCATTAAACTTCCGGTCTTTTACCATTCTTATGGTAGTTCACAAAAAGTCACTTTTGTGTTACTTCAGTGTCATTTTTTATTGTGTAAATGTCATCGTCACCTGGAGTGTGTGTGTGTATTTGTTAACAGGTGATATCAAAAAGCACAGCTGTACTCGTACAAGATTTTTAGGTTGTACCGCTTCGGCAACCAGAAAGGTAGGTTTGTTATAATTACATAAAACATTTTTCATATTACATTCAGTGCCCAGTGTTTGGAGGTTTTAGGAAGGACATCCTAACTTTAGTCTTGATTCATGATATTTACTGTAATAGGTTGGTCAGTAAAATCACACAATAATGGACGATGTGAGGACATGGTTTTATTCGTTGCCGCGATTTACGAGGTATTGGTTTGGTGGAACGGTTGGATTGTCCCTTCTGGCCCGTTTCGGCATACTTCACCCCAGATATTTGGTGCTGCTCTACGAATTAGTCTTTAAGGAGTTCCAGGTTCAACAAAATATATTCCTCGAAATATTAAAGAAGTTCAATTTTTAGTTTTCGTGTTAGTTGTTAATTTTAATTATTGTATTTCGTGTAACAGATTTGGCGCCCTGTGACTGCCTTATTCTTTTATCCGATAAGCCCACAAACAGGATTCCATTTTTTAATATATCTGTACTTCTTGATAAATTATTCCAAGTTACTTGAGACGGGTCAGTCGAAAATGTTGATTAACTATGCTAGTTAAATAAATAGAATAATCAATGCTAGATGATACTTGAAAATCCGAGTGTAACACCAAATTTTCTGCTAGGAGTGTTCGCGACCAGTCCAGCGGATTATGCAACATTACTCCTTTTCAACTGGGCTGCCGTCGTTGTAGCCGCTCTCTTCATGAACATGATGGTACTGTGTACTGACTGTTTCCTGCTGCTTAATTATTATTGTACATCTTTTTAATCAGCTGCCCCTTCATTGTTTTTGCGATCATTTGAACAGACTCTAATGGATCCCATGGTACTGAGCGTTTTGTACATTTGGTGCCAGCTAAACAAAGACGTCACTGTGAACTTCTGGTTTGGTACACAATTTAAGGCGATGTATCTTCCATGGGTGCTCTTTGGGTTTAATCTAATATTATCTGGCGGGTAAATCAAAACACATTTACGTCACATTATTTTAATTAAATGCAAAAAATTAGCTAACGGCGTGTAGCAAAATGTACTCATTCATCTTTTTTATTATATCGCAGGGGCATGTCTGATCTGATTGGAATTCTGGTTGGACATTTGTACTTCTTTCTTAAGTTTCAGTACCCTCAGCAATATGGTGGTCCTCCACTTCTTTCCACTCCTTCCTTTTTGTAAGTAGAGTTATAGAAAATGAGTGTTGAGATAATCGTACGGTTAACAATTAGTTAAATACTGCAACGGAGCGTTTTGTAAACTTTATAAATTGTGTTATCTTACTGACTGATCATATCAAAGCAACCTTTGACTTGTACTTTCAGGGAAAATTGGTTTCCCCCAACTAGAGGTGGAATGGGAGGTTTTGGAGTCCCACCTGAAGCACGCGCTCCTTCCGCTGGTGGAAATCAAGGAGGAGCAGGAGGAGGAGGTGGTGGTGGAGGTGGTGGGGGTGGAAGCTATTTCAGTGGTCATCGTTGGGGCCGTGGTCAACAACTAGGAAATAATTGATGTCATCATTCAGTTAATCATGGGAAGAAGTATTCGTGGCACCTTACATTATTAATTATTACACTGACGTGTTTTCGTAAAAACAACTGTGTACTTTTGTTTTACATATTATTCACAACATGTTACTGTACTTCGTGGTTATATGTGTATGTGTTTACGTGTGATTAAACCCTTTTCGTATGGGTCTCGTCTTGTCACGCCTGGAGCCTGGAGCATGTGGTCCGAATCGTTTGTTCTCTAATTAAATTTGAGCCTGGTTGACAAATGAAGTATCATACCGACTATTGCTATTGTTCATTTGCTAAATAGCTGACAAAATTTTATCCAATGTGTTATTTTAAATAGCATAGGTACTTTCATTGAGATAACTCGAGCACTCGTTTCCTGAACGGCATCGATAATTTCATAAATATGCAGCATAAAAATTTTCCAATAGCGGTTTACGATTGCAAGTTACTTCATACAAAGACAGTGGCAAATAGGTATTTGGTAAACATAATCTTGAAATGTAAACCTGTAAGAAAGTAACACTAATCCAAGCAGAGAAAGCGCCTAAAATGCACACAAAGACATTTTAGCACCCTTCTGTGAGCAGGAGCCGGGAAGCATGACGCAAATGACCTACGGGAAATCCTTAGCTACCCACACGATCGTGGAAGTATAGAAAAATACAAAGAAAGCCATACAAAGAAGTGTATCACCAGGTACATAAAAGTATTACAATCGACCCTTAATAGCACAACTTTATTTATCATTTATGCGCGTTTATTGTACCGCAAGGACTGCACAGAAGTAGATTGCGCTATGACAAATCGTTAATGATGCTGGTAATTGAGGAAATACTGCGCGATATAGCGCCAACTTCGCGTAAACCGGGAGGACAACGGCGGAGGATCATGAAAGTACGTGAAGTACGTATTCTCCAGGCCTGAATTCCTGTCTGGATCGCTGTCTATTGATCTCCGCAAGTTCTTATCTCTCGTCTCAAAAACTAAAATTATATTTCGCTCACAGCCAAAAGCCTGCATTGTGGGTAGTCGAAGGACCGAAAATATGTGAAATGGCATATTATAAATTTTTGCACAGGAAATATTATTTTGTTTTTGTATAAATACCAAAAAATGTAACTACAATCTAAGGGCTAAAGTAAAATATGTAAAAGTCTCGTGCAAGTACAGTAGATACAAAACTTCTGCTAAACCCCAAATAATCAATGTACTAAACTCTCAACAATAGATGTAATTAAACTATATCTCGTTATCTTCAGGGCTGACAAAACATTGTATCAACTAAATTTTCAAATGAGAATGTGATATACATACTTGTGTCCTTCCTGTGTAAACATTACATGATGAATAAAACCAAATAATAATAATAATTAATAATATTGAATTGTATTTTAGCAATCATTCCTGCAAAGACAAGACACGCGGACAGGATGACAGGAATCAGCCAAAGAGAATAAATATGTTATGTACTATACAGACGTGTAGCATAAACCGTTATGTAGATAATTGGACAAGTTTATAAGCGAAATTTTATTTGTTCTTGTTTCAATTCAAGGATAGGACATACTTATAGGAAACGAGTTTTTGAAAACATCTATTCAGAAAGAATTTTAATCAATTTCAATTATTGAAATGCTTTACCACTGCACTGTCGTCTTTGCACCTGTATCTGTATATAAGTACCTATTGTAATATTACAATTATGATAATCATTTTTTCGTTCCACTCCCCAGTGATCGAATATTGCTGCTTTGAGGATTCACAATTTTGGCTTGCCGTAGATGGTGGAATGGAGGTAAAATATTTTTTTCGGTGGAGGATATCGTATATTAATACGTATACAACTGCTCAATCTCTCCAGAAAGCCGTTGCTATCAGCAGTATCATTCAATATTATAATAATTATTCGGGTTGCCTGAACCGGGTTCCAATTTTAATTAACTGGAGCCATACAAGAATTTTTTAATCATCAAGCTGACGTGAATTCAAATAATTGCCATCCTGTTGTGTATTGTGTTACCACAAACCATAATCACGATTTCGCTTACTAAAGTCACAATTCCAGTTATACTGCTTCCCAATTCCCAAGGTGTCAAAGATTCAGATGGCATAAAGTAGCATGATTGGCACGGTACAAACAGTTGTCTAGAAAAATTCAGAATACTACTTTCGTTTGGCAGGGTTGGCGACGGCCGACGGCTGAAGTCAGTCTGTGATATACTCAGAAAATTCTAATACTCCACAATGAAGATTCATGATTTGAGTATATTACTTTCACGGAATGTAGTTCCGGTTGTCTCGGATCGGAATGCATAAACTTCAACTAAATGAAAGTTTTTCTCCTTCTGTATCATACACTTTACTTGAAGATACCGACGTATCTTTAATCCCAAGTTCTGTGATTAAGGGAATTACTGTTGCTGGGCCTTGGCTACAATCAAAATCCCGTTTTTCCACATCACAATCTGTAGATTCTTGATCTTGAATTACCAAGGGAAAATAGTCATCGTAATTTTGGGGAGTGATGTGTGTTGCATCGGTCGAAGCTTGCATTGGCATTCGAGGCTGAGGCTGAACTGGTTGCAAATTTGTTACAAAACCGACAAATTGAGGAAGTTGTTGTTCGGCTCCAGTAATGTTCATATGATGAGGTATACTTTGATTGTTATCGCTAACGGTCACTGGATTCGTGTACGATTGTGGCGATGGTGAAGGTGAGTGTTGTGCAAATGGTAAAGGACTTCTTCTGGGTGAAGATCCAAAAGAATCTGATTGTGGTGGCTTGGCAATAGTGTGAATACCAGCAGGTTGTACAGGAGGACTTTGATGATTTAGCAGAACCTGCTGCTGCGGTGACCAATAAGGGCTTACAGCACGCATATCTGCCATTCCACGGATTTCAGGACTCTTAATAAGTACATCAAATTTTCACCGCAATGAGTACACTTCTTAGTTCATGCATTTGTGAAATTATTGCAAAACTAAAGTTTCCAATGAACGTAAATCATACCAATCTGTGTACAGAGGTGGCTGTCGGAATCAACGACGGGGCACGCGATGGAGTTTCAAATAGTAACGGAAGCCCAGTGACGTGTGAACTAACAGTACCTATAAAAAACGTAGACAATGTCTGGTATTACACAAACAGAAATAATAACCAAACCGTAAATAATTTCCTCTTTTCCAGCCCGGTATCATATGTGCGGTTAAAGATAAAACTAATCATCTATATTATAAGCCCCAGGGAGGTCAATCTGCTTAAACGTTGAACATCATGAGCTGTAACTTACGCATCGGGTTTCGCACGTAAACGTTTCACCATTTCTGAATTTTATTCTGGGATGTTTAGCGGAAAGGATTCTTATTCTACGCAATTCTGAGTGAGAAACGCGTAAGGTAAGAAGAGCCACAATAGAAATTAGAAATTGAACGAAAGAGTTTCCACGCTTGTTGTGTATTTGATTACAGTATTCTGTTAACTAAAAAACTTTCCTTCTTCGATTTCTTGTATACCAATATAAAAAAAAGTAGTGGAGAATGTGGCTGTGAAGTGCTTACGCGGTGTTCGCACCCCGTACAAGTTGCGAGAAAATTTTAGTCTGGGGACGCTGACAAGGAATGGTCCCCAAGTGCACAAAAGGAGAAGAAACGGCCACAAACGCTAAGAAACACATGAACGCTCATGTGTCTTTCTTAACGTTTTCCTTTCTCAACGTTTTCACATCTTTTTTAACGTTTTTGCTTGTTTTTTCTCTTTCCTCACGTTTGTTCTCTTTCTTAACGTCTGTCCTCTTTCTTAACGTTTTTGCCTCAATGTTTTTTTACCCTTTCTTAACGTATTTTCTTGTTTTTTAACGTTTTCCTTGATTAAACATTTTTGTCTCCTTCTTAAAGTTTAGTCCTTTCAAAGATACAAAAACGTTAAGAGACTAAAAGATATGAGGGCATACGTGCGAGACGCAACTGAAGGTAGAACCAATAAAGTGAAGGGGAAACCTAAGCATATGTATGCCTAGGTTTGGGGGAAATTTGAAAATGTGGCACTAGTCTCGACCAAAAACCTTTTGCGTACTTGGGGATCATCCCTCGTGAGATACATGGCGTTAGAATAAAAGGCATCACTAACGCAATAAAAGCGCGTAAGTATATATAGTATGTATATATAAATCGTTGCTCGGCACCCAGAATGACCCCCGATTGTGAAAACAGTAACAAGCTAGTACCCAGGAACGAATGAAGTCATGTATAGAAATATCTGAGCTTATTATTTGGTTTGCACGTACGTATAGACGGTTGAGTAAAAAATCCTTCAACGGTTTTCAAGACATTAGACATTTCTGGACGCTCTTTGGCCACCCGTCGGGTACAGTTTTTTCCTAGAGTAACCAATTGAAGAAATATGTCCGCATTATCAAGGCCACCCTTCATATCGCGAATGTTTTCAATATTTTCTGCTTCTTCCACCATGTCTTTCTGAAATTACGAGAAAGACATGTATATATATTTGGAAATTGAGTGAAGGATTAAGCCACACTGACGTTTTAGTTGCAATATCGGCAATCGGAAATAATAAAAAAGAGAAATAACTAACAAGAAATTTTTTAGGTCGGGACTCTTCATAAGCACGCTGTCCTGAAACAATTTCAAACAACATGATACCAAAACTGAATGTATCAACTTTAACCGAAAGTTTCTTGGATCGCAAATACTCATCAGGTAGGTATGGACGTGTTCCGTGAACTCTAGATACACGAACGTAAGAAGCTCCTTCTGCAGGAGCCATTTCTCGGGCAAGACCAAAATCCCCTATTTTTGCTTCGTAATTTCGATCCAGCAGTATGTTTGCACTATTTGATTTAATAGCAAGTACATTACATATTTATTTACATCACACCCACAATTTCGTATTTAATTTTTATTTATATGAGCTAAATTTTCAAAACCTTTTAATATCCCCGTGAATCAATGGCTTGTCGCTTATTGAATGCAGAAACTGAATACCTCGGGCAACTCCTCGAGCAATACTGTACCTTAAACTCCAGTTTAAAGGTGACGTCTTTTGCTAAAATTACCAAAACTTTGCTGTGTGATTAAAATTAAACATCCATAGTTTCTCATACGGTGATACGCGCGGACTTACCCGACATAGAAGCCGGTCTTCAAGAGAACCATTAGTCATAAACTGGTAAACAATGCAAGGGTGTTCCCCTTCCAAGCTGTAACCATACAGGGGAAGAATATTATCGTGTCGGTAAGAGTTTAAAAACCTTAGCTCTCCTAATGACTGCTTCATTTGACTCTCCAAAGTATCGTGATTGGCCCTCTGAAAAACATTACTAGCTGCTAAACATTTCACATTCGAAAATATACTGACTTCGATCTATTTACTTACCCTTTCCATCCGCTTGATAGCTACATCAGTCGCTTTCCAAACCCCCTTAAAGACAGTTCCGAAGCCCCCTTTCCCGAGAATGTTTCGACGATCCCAATTTTTTGTCGCCTCCACCAATTGTGTGTATTCAATTTGTGGAAGCATACCAAAAGATTCGGCCATGTGCACATATTTTCGTTTTTCATCTGTATTTTTCAATCACAAAGCATACTGTAACACTATAAAAGCAGCTCAGTATACGGCACATGAAACACAATAGTAAAATTATAAAAGTACCTAAAATATTGTCTTTTGCTTTTAAATCGTTTGCGTCGCCTTTAGGATTATCTGGCACTTTAATCGCTTTCGCATCAGGTATCCGTTCATCTTGTTGCGTGTTTAATTGAATTAGTTCTAAAGTTGCGTTTTGATCAGGGTCACGAATGTATACGTGATATTTCGGATCAACTGTAAAATATTAAATACATAATGCATATATGTATTTCTTATTAAATGTTTCGAAACATGGAAATTCTTTCAAAATTCCACTTTCAACGATTTACGCACCAAAATCTGAGAGGATTCGCATGCCTCTGAAGTGATTCAGCTTTCGAAAAAGTACGAATAACTCTAAAACTGTGTGGTTCTGACTACCCCATGAATTCAGCAGAGAATCGGTGGGGGAAGCTCCTCTATACACTGCACGGCCAAATTCACTGAGTTCACTGCTTGAATATCCCATCAGTCCTCCACCTGTAAGAGTGCCAAAAGATTTAGCTTAGTTTAGAAAGAAAACACTGCAGGAAATATTAGCACACACACCTCATATGGACATTGTCATTTATGTATTACTTGTGTCTGTCTTGCTGATGCATAATTCAAGCGTCCCTCCACCGATTCGCAATTCCCCATAATTAATAATGTACCTAATGTTTCCCATTGATTGTTTTCGTCGAGAACACGGCAGAGTTCCTTTCGGTTGAAATACGGAAGATCGTAAACATACTTGACTTGATACCCTCCGAACAATCCCGGCGAGCGAGAATTTTGAGGACGGGAACTGCACGCATCGACATTGTGTCTTCCGCTGTCAAAACTCATTCTTCGAGAGCCGTCACAATTACTTCGAATAAACTTTACTACACGAATCAACCAAAATTGAAACATCTATTAGAAGCAGCTACAATATTTTGCCGATTGCTGATTACAGTGATTACATATTTGCAGACAAGCTCGTAAGGCGATGACAGAAATCACTCCTTACCCTTTCACAAATGTACAGGGATGACAAAACCCTAGTTCTTACTTCAAAGTTTAGTTGAACATAGTCTTCAAATGATGTAGTTTAGTTGGACGTCTCAATATACTGCAATCAAAAATTATTCCCATGTTTAAAAGCTAAACGAACACATTAACATATACACAAGTTTATGTATAATCATCAAATCATCAATGCCTCAGTCGATTTTCCCAAAATGTAATGCCAACTGCACCTAATTCAAATAAGCACGCTTGAGAAAGTAAATTACCTTGATGATATTGATAATCTAAAAAATATAGTTTATACATTAGTAAAAAAAAAAAAAAAAACTTGAGCGCTTTTAGGTACGAAACACAAGCATCCTTTCCAGTGACAGCACTCCGTGTGAGATAAATTATAAATTTATTGGTTGAAGCTCTCCATTTTGTGGTTAAGGACAAATAATATTAAAATTAAAATCTTACAATAAAATGAATTGGAGAAAAACTGAAGAATCTTAGAATTATATGAAGTTCCATTAAATGACAAACAGTTAATTTATCGACACATCACAATCAAAATTCCCTGTGACAATTAGGCACCTGTCTTTTAACAAATGTATGTGTTTACCCAAAATACCCAACAACTATATATAATATGGGTTTTTCCACTACAGTTGCAACATAAAAGAGTTTTTTCAGTTGCCAAACGCTCTACTATATATAAGCTGCATAACTATTATTAAGCAATAACTGGTACTTACACCATTTTACACAAATAAACTGGTCAGACTGTCCTGCTTCTATAGTCATACATCACCACGCACCATCATAGTTAAATTAAATGTGGAAAGTGACCATCTCACGGGTCTTTAACATGTTTCAATGTCGCGCTCTTTCTATAATGTGTCAATGTGAATTTGTGAATACATATATACAGAATGAATGAATGAACTGAACATGTATTAGATCCACATCCACATATGAGCATATTGCCCTGCTTAATGGCTGAGAACCCAAACCCGCGAAATCTGTTGGAGCTTTCAAGTGAAAGTGGCGGATGAAAACGCTGAAAAAAAGCAAATTTTTATTCAATCAATCCGTGTGCATGCGGGACAAAAGACTGTTTTTTATTAAATAAAAAATCTTTTTATGAAATATATATATATAGGTATACTAATTATTTAAGAATAACTGTGTGGGGAGTCCCCTATGTTGCTCCAGGTTTCATTTTGTGAAATAGGTATAATAATTCCGACATTTACTTTTTTACGTGGCTCAAATACTGTTACCATATATAATAACCAACTGTGCGGCTCTCCTGAAATCTACACGAAGGGTCAGTTTATACAGTATTATATACGTATGTAATCAACCGTTTAAAATTAACGAGGATCAAAAATGTAGATTATACTTACAGACCCTTACAAAGAGTGTGCACAGAAGCCCAAAGTTAATCGTAGTCAGTAACGTTAAAGCAGTTGAAGTGCAGGAACCCGACATTTAATGTCTTGTATTATCGATTGAACTCAATATAGTAAATAAAATTGAACGTTTAAGGGGCTGCTATCGTGTATACGATGACCAACGATAACGCGATTGTAGGTTGTGTCGTTTACCAAGTGTCTTAAGTGAGGCAACCCGAATGGTACAGGGATCCGTTCTCTCGGGTTATTATTTTGCGCTGTACAAGTACTCATTCCTACTCCGCTTTAATTCGAATCTGTAAAATTCCAGGACCAGGACCGGTGGAGTATGGCTGTTTGGAAGCTTTCGTAGGGGTCACTGCCATTTCAAGGGGCTGTTAAATACCACGGTTATTGCCACAATGGACCATGATGCAAGAATATCGAGGCTGTCCAGGGCATTGTCTCGAGCGGAACAAGAAGACACTTTTACCGGCATTTGTGCTCAAATACAAGAGCTCATGGAGAACGCGGACAACCGTAGATATGTTGCAAGATCCTTCAACGCATTGTTACCTTCCTTGGATTCTACGTTTAAAATGCTCACTGGTAGGTTTCTTTTGTGAAAATGGATGCTTCTCGACAAAAAGTGTGATTACATGTAATATGCACATCGGTTTTACATGTAATGCAAAACGGATCATTTAATGATCTTTTGACACAACTTTTCTGCTTTTCATAGGTGTTAAGTGGCCAAACGGAATTCAAACTTTTGCCGAATTGTTAGCTAAAATTGCAAATTCAGTGGAAGGAGGAAATGTAAAGTTCTTCCCGTGGATATTTGAATCCATGGACAGAGAAAATCTTGATGTACGATCAGGAGATATGGTGGCGGTTGTCCAGGATGTCTTTTTCAAGGTTACTCTGCGTTTAAACGTCCGATGAATTTTGAACCACAAAATTATTTTTCGTATATATGTGATTGGTGCTATTGCAGATGATTCCCCTTCTTTCGTCCAAAACCTCCCATACTTTGGTGGCTGATATTCATGAGGTTATGAACAAGGAAAGGTTTCAGAGTGCTGATGCTTTCAAGGCCTTGTGTTCAGCTTTCGTAAAAGTCTTGGGTTTAGGTGCAACGTGCTCTACACCGGCCTTCCAGGTACCAACTTTACTTATGGACACACTCATGTTTCACACCCAGAGTTTCCGACATAATGTATACTTCAATAATTTAGGGAAAATTGGGGTATGACTTTGATTTAGTTATAATTTAAACAGGAATTCATCGACGTTGTTATTGGATGGATGGTGGATGAAGAACAAAGTGAAAATAAGACCTATTCTTTCTGTGCTGAGGTGCTGCTGAAGTTGCAGTCTCACTTTGAGTACGACCCAGCGTTTACAGCTCATCTTCTCAGTTTAATACTGGAAGATTTTGAGGATGCTGTTATTGAAGTGCAAACGAACAATGGCTTGAAAAAGTTGACTCGAATAGTCCTGCTTGTGAAGTAAGTACTGACACTTTATGTTGAAACTGTATCAACGAAAAATTAAAAAGTTTCACGTCCTGATGTTTTCAGAGCCTTCAGTACCATCTCATCGATCCCTTGCAAGATGGAACTGGCCACCAAAGCGTCTAGCTCCGATAAATTTATGAAGAACGTTATTCAGGTATTATCAATCACTCATCTACCGGAGACAAACGACTACGTAGTCTTTAGAACTAAAAAGCAAATCATTCATTGCTGCATGGAATATTTGTCCAAAATGGGGTTTGTGGATACCAGCAACGTCAGATTGTTTATTAAGGTAAGTCCAAACTTATTTGTATGTACCACGTTTTCATCTTTATCTTACGGTTGTAAAAACATTTATGTTTTATGAAATAGGAATTGCTGCAGGAAGGATTGGAAAATATTTCGAATAACAAAGTGGCCTTCCCAATGTTACGAGATTTAAGTACCGGATTAAATACCTGGTTGCAGGCAGTTTCCGTCAATCCTAACGTTGACGAAGAGTGCTTGGAGATCATTGGCATGTTCTTGAAATTCTGTGATTGGGAATTTGTACATATAGGAGTTGATGATCCATTGCATATGATTTGCTGTATTCACTCGTGCTTAAGGTCACGAAATGTCGTGATTTTGCAAAAGGTGTACACATGGCTGGTAAATAAATGTGATCTATCTTCGTCGGACCGAATCTTCAAGTCGAAAACTAGAGTAGTATGCACTGTGCTTTTGTGTCTCAGTGATATAGGTGCGTATGAATACTCAATTAAATATAATGCACTAGTAAAAATGGCTTCCTAAAATAAGAGAATTTGTTGTCTTTCTCTATTAGCAAGCAGTAAGGCTAACTCAATACTTACAAGATGGGCTTTTGATCCACCGATTTTTAATTTGCTGATGACACTGTTTGTTGGCGTGAGAGATCAAACAGTTCAGTTAACATTACTCAGTGTTCTAAAGACACATTGTTTGTGCCATTCTCACTTCGTGTCCAGCGTTTTTTCACCTTCGTTCGCTGCAGAAGCTCCAACGTCAAAGTAAGAGTAATGATAAATTGCAATAAAGTAATAATAGTGATCCGAACTTTTGCTAATTACGGGTTGTTTTTAGCTCCAATTTGCTAACTCTAATGGAATTTTGGATAAACATCTTAACCAACTATTCCCTTTCGTTGGCGAAAGTTGTTCTGGAATGGATCACTGTTTTTGTTAAAACCTCGTCGTCTTATTCTAAGTTGCTCTCAGAAGAATACATCACGTATTACCAAAAATTTCTGGAGATTCCGCTTGGTGATTCTAAAATGTTTTTAGAATTTTCAAAATTACTCCGGGCTATTCTGGTGGAACCTGCGTACTTTAAAACGGTAAGTAGACACCAGCTACTAAAGCTGAAATTAGCCCTGAATTAAAAATCCTTGGCTTTTTTTGTTGAACTTTATTAAAATGTCAAATAGAGTCAACGCGACTTATATTGAAAGTAGATACAATTTAACATACTATAATCACTATAATGCTTTGATGATTTGTTGAACAATTTTTCAGCGAGTTCACGGTTTCGCAACTAAAGCAACAATAAATTTAATGTCCAGAGCTAAAGAATTAAATCAAGAAACCATTCAGGAAATATTCAGCATTTTTGATGAAGGAAATGCTCTGGTGATTGTGAAATCTGATTTTGCCCTTTGTCCTAATACGAGCAGCTGCAATAATACAAGAGATTCATTATGTTCAGAAATTGATTCTTCCGAAATAATTATGACGGCATATGAGTTCGAAGAATTCATATCGAATTTATTGCGCCTTGAAGTACGCGAGCAAGATTTCAATTATCAGCAAAAGACCATAACGGATGCAGTGGGTATTCTAGTTCGGTCAAAGTTAAAAAGTTTCCTTGGAAAGCCTGCAGATCTTTTTGGACAACTTCAAACATTGTTTAAGAAATATCGAATTTTAAAGTCTGAGACTGTTCCTGCTTGGAAGCTTGAGTTTGTTTACCACTTGGACGTAGAAATACATTTGGCAATGCAAGAAAGTCTTGTGATACATTCTTCTTTAACGGACGTAAGTTAAGCTTATCATGTGAAGGCTATTGTACAATGATGCATGAACTTGTTTTAAAATACTTGTTTTTTTCCAGGCATTAAAAAATTTTTACGCTACTAACAGAACTCCTTGTACGGAATGGCTTAAACGACTCCGGCTTGATGTAAGCGAGGTGGCTTTGCAGACTGGAAACAACGAATTAGCGTTTTTATTCTCTGGTCTGGCATCAGATGACGTGAGAGCTAAGAGGGCTGCCTTCTGTTTAAAAGGTTACTTCAAAAAAAATAATTTTCTGTTCTTAATTCTTTCCAGAAAGTGAAATCAAAATTGGTGAGCGACAATGCTTATATTTTATTACTGTAGATGCGGATACCTTACGCTCCATGCAAGAGCTTATTCTAAGTCACTACATTAATGGAAAATTCGAAGAAGTACTGGTAATACTTGAAAAGGTTCAAGATAATGATGAGTTTAAGTATTCATTGGATAACTGCATATCAGGAACGTGCAAGACACTTACAGGACTTGCGGCTAAGTCATTAACAGATTGGGTGGATAAAGATGTGTCGCAGGGTAATAAGGATGTAAAATGCGCAGAAGCTGTTTCTCATGTTTCTTCGGACTGCAAAGAAGTAAATATACTAAGCAACAAAATATACGGAGACAGCTTAGACAGAAAAACCTCTTTGCTTGTTATTGGTGATACTGAAGTTGTCTGTGATATCCATACTACACTAAAATTAGCGTCGCAGTTAAAGCGCGAGAAGCAAGTTCCAATTCAGCTTCTCCACGAAGTAAAAATCCTGGAGGCAGACCGCCTTCTTCAATTGGGAAATGTGAATTTAGTGAAAGATATTTTTGTAGACGATATTCTCAAGTGTGATGAAAAGACAGAATTCTCAGCATATTGTTTAAATGTTTCAAAAATTCAAGCCGATATATCATTTTTGGAAGGAAGAGTAGAAACTTCTGCTAACATGTACATTGACATAATGTCTTCGCTTGAAAATACGCTGGATAATTTCTCAGACAAGTTAAAAAGCGAGGTTGTTCTTGGAATTACTAGCAAAATGGTAGCGAACGAAGACTTCCTCAATATTATGGGAAAACGTTTACAATCTGAAACAACAGTGAAACCGCAGCTGAAAATGGTGCACAGTGAGTTTCGGAAGCATTTGAACAGCTCACCGAACGACAGCGAGTGTTGGTTTGCATTCGGTAACTACCTTTACGAATCCAGTCAGCGGGAATCGTTTGAAGTTGAACCTTTAAAAACTGAGGCTGTTGAATGTTTTTCTCAGTATTTGAATCTGCACCAGCCACAGAAAAATGTTGACTACAGACGACATCGCTATTGGACAAAAAAGCCGGAAGTAATAAATTCTATGGTGAAATTGCTTCACCTACATCAACAGGGATATAAACTGGAGTCTGATAGAGTGTTTGTGAATAGAGATTGGTTAACTATGCTTCCAAGTTTATGCCAAGTAGAGGAATTTCATCGCACATTGTTTCAAAGATTTCCTCAACATGTAGGGTTTCACCTTGCCTCCCAACAGGCAGTTCAGCGTGAGCATTACAAGTCATGTATTAAGGATAGAAAAACCCTGTTTGACACGGACTCTTACGGCTTTTACGAATTTAACGAAGATATTAACAAAAGTGTCAAACTCTGTGAAAAGTATCGTTTCTCGTTTGACCAATCGGCTCTTCCATCAGATACGCCTAAATACCAATCCGCGATGTCTTTGCCGGATGAAATAACAACGATTTTTAAGGAGCTGCAAAGGATTGGGTCGTCGAAAGAAGACCAATGGATCTATGCGTTTCAGAAGCTACATGGAGACTGGCATAAACGCATCACCTGTCTGAAAGATGACATAGCAAGAGATGGCAGTCCTGACTTACTGAAAAGCTATTCATTACCAGTTAGTCATCATCCTGTAAAACAATATTTGTTTTAAGATTTCATTGTATTGCTATTTGGCTAATTAAATTTTGATTTTAGGTGGCTATTTACTTTGAAGAATTATTTAAAATTTCTCAAACCTGTGATACTCCCTCTGATGTGCTATTTTTAGTTCGTCACAGTAAGAACATTGTTACTGCATTATTGTGAAGCGTTATTGCAGAAGTATACTAATGGTTTGGTAATATGGATTTTTGCTTCGTTATAATTTATAGAGGCCTCAATAATACGAATCATTAGCCAATTCCGTTCCAGTCAAAGTCTTGAAGAGCTATTGGAAACGTACGCAGAGCTGAGTAAACTGGTTAATGAGTTTAGCAGCTCCATAGAGCCAAAGGTTTTAGTTGGATTCTTATCTCCTACTCTGGCTAAATTTGATTTCCAAAGTTCCTCTTTCAAATTTTCACTTCCTGGTGTACCTGCTAATATTACAATAATAAAAGTTGATCAACATGCGCAAATCCTGGCCACTAAAACCCGCCCCAAGAGACTAACTTTTCGCGGCTCGGACGGCAAGCCGTATTCGTATTTGGTGAAAGGAAATGAAAATCTAAACGTGGACGCCGGTGTGATGCAATACATGAACATGATGGAACACTTGGTTAAATGGCCTTCAAGAAGTTATTCCGTTACTCCTCTGGGTTAGTTATAGTTTGTATTCACAGTCGGTACCCCGACATAACTACCTACTTACTCAAATACAAGACCGTGTCGTAATTTCTTTTAGGTAAAAAGGGAGGAATAATTCAGTTGGTGACAAACACTACGCCGTTATTTCATCTATACAAAAAGTTTTTGCAGAAAAATGGAATCGAAGAACGTACAACAGATTTGTTTTGGTCACGCATGAACTCGTTGGGTTATTCGGACAGAACCAATCATGTAGCACTTAAACAAGTTTTCGAGCAGCTGCAGAAAGAAACGCCGTCTGACATTTTGGCAAAGTAGGTTTAACCACGATTTGTACTTCAATTTCTTTAAAATTATTGAACTGAACTGATGTAATATGTGATAATCACTACCTTTTGTTTTTAATGTGCAGAGAGTTGCATCTATCTGCTACCAATCCCAGGGATTGGTACAACTGTATCCATACGATCACCACGGATTGCGCAATGGGATCCGCAATTGGATACATACTTGGAATAGGGGATCGACATCTGGATAATATTCTCATTGATTTAAAAGCTGGTTATTTTATCCACGTAGATTTCAGTTTGGTATTTGGTAAAGGTGCAACCTTACGAGTTCCCGAAAAAGTACCCTTCCGGCTCACACAAAACATAAGTGCAGCTTTAAAATATCCGGGTCGTGCAGTAAGTAGCGATTATCCTATTGTGTTTAAATAGTAATAATAATAATAGTTCATTTACGAAGAGACGAGCAACAGAATCAGTTCACGATGTGGACTGGTCTGTAGTATTATTAGTCTTCATCAGTTCCTGATAATTTAAACTGCTTTCACTTGCAGGGAAGTTTTAAAGTACTCCTGGAGAAATTTATTTGCTCTATGAAAAGTCATAAAGCGGTTACCCTGTATGGCGTTCAGCATATCGCTGAAGCTTGTGGAATTAGCGATGACTTACCTGTTAATCTTTTACCGATCCTAAAAGCCGAGCTCAACTCTGCCGCGTTCATTCTGAAAAGTCGACAGAATAACATCATTAGGCCCGGATCGATCTTAAAGTATTGCCTTCTTTATCAGTTGTCATATACATAATATATTACATATACTTATTTATGTAGTTGTACGTACAGTTAATGGTGCTTATTGCAAGAAAAAACAAATTATGTTGTAGAGCGGACTTATTGGATATGTGCAAAGAACTTAATGTTGCAACAACCGAATCGGCAAATCTACACGAAAAAGTAGCGCAGTACTCCAAAACCATCGAACACTTAACGGTGGCACTTACTGTTCTGAGGGATACAAAAAGTGACAGCAACAATTTGTCTTCTTTAAGGAAAAAATGTGATTACATAAACAAGAAAAGTGAAGTATTTGCAAATGTGGCTGCTTTTCGCGAAAAGTTACAAAAAGGATTTTGTGATATTAACGTAAGTTTTAAATTTGAAACATTTTTGATTTTGAAACATGACCCGGATGTTTTTCAAGGCTTCAATTCAAAATTCAATTCATAGGCATCCCTAAAAATGCGTGAGGAATTGATTAATCAAACCGACAAGAGTTCAGAGTTACTACAGAAACTCCAAATAAACATGCCATTCTTTCCACAAACTGAAGTTTGGCGTGATACTATGCAATTTTTTCAAGAGGCTATAGAACTGGCTGATGTTGCGTTAACCTTTTCTTGGGTGTCACTCCGACATCCTATTACTTGCCATCCTATTACTCGTGTGTTGGAAGCGTTGAGGGATACAAGTGAAACGAATTTGACTATTTATCCTCTTACTGGGTGCCATACGGAAAAATCCGCCGATGGAGTTTGGAATCTGCTAAACACCGATTTAATTACAATTCAAGACCAGATCGTGAAACTTCGTGGTGTTCTGACTTCTCATGGGTATACATTAGCGCCACATATTTATCGATTTATTATTCTGATGATATTGGTTAACCACAAAGTTTTAAAAATTATTGCACTTATAGGATAACTGACATCGAGAGTGAAATAAAGAAAACTGAGGTGCAGTGTGCGAGCACAGAAGAAACACTTAGCCGCTACACACTTCTGTCTCCAAGTAATTCGAGCACAACCTCCGATATGGATGTATTTTTAAAATTTGCTATACCTTGCGTGGAAAGAGCGTTAGGAGAGCCGAATACATCTTACGATTTTATTGTGAAAATGCTTTTACTCACTCAAAATGCATCAAAGTTTAGTATACCATGTGAGATATACAGCGTTTTGGAAAGCCTAATTAGTCTTCACGTGAAGGCACGTGACAACCTATGTTCCTTTCTGGATGGTCACTTTGATTCATTTTCGCAAGACGGGTACAAGGTAAAATAATTAAAAACAAGGATTTGTCTAATGAGGAAGTATCCATCTATCCTGTTGGAAATGGGCCATTAACTACAGCTATGCGATTGCTTGAAATGTTTGTCTGTTTGTATTGCTTTTAGGTAGTCTTGACGGTTCATACTGTGTTACAGGCGGTTTTGTCTGAAACGATTGAATTGAACTTCACCCGAGACAATTTGTTGGACGAGTGGAATGTAGCCATGTCAAATCTAAAATCTAATTTCGAAAGCTTTAAAGTATGGCTCACTGGAGAAAGCGTTTCCAACTTTGATATCACTGGAGACGTTATTACGACTCTACTTTGTCCCATCAGCAATTTCACTCTCCCATTGACAAAGGAGTGTCAGTTGGGAATAATACGCATGGGTAAACAATTACTGAATAAATTTTCACTTTATGGAACCGCTTACCATTCCGACGACCCACTAGCGGTGTTACTAACGGAGCTAAAAGGATTGGAATCGAGAGTGAAGTTTTTAAAAGACCTTCGATACAGTCTTGATGGTTGTGAATCCGCAGCACTATTTTTGGCAGCAGAAAAGGATAGATTTGAATGGGCATTCCACCAGTTGCTTCCTACTAAGAATATTGCCATTGAAAGTGAGTGTATCACAAATCTCAACGTCTATAATTTATATATCACGGTTTGTTTATAGTACATGTACATGCTACAAGTAACTATTCACAATACATGTTTTCACTTTTTTTTTCAGAACGGCTGTACGAGCTAAATAGAATGGTTGTATTCTTAGAGACGTTTACTAGTAAAGGTATTTTGTGTGAGGGACTAAGCGGAATAAAAGATCACCATCCTAATAATCAAGCTCTTCTGCAAGAAATGTATTCATACATGCGATCTCTGTACAAATTTGTGACGGCTGTTGTTACCTTTGAGACGAATAGATTCAATAGTCAGTTCACTTCCGAATACGTCGAGGTAGTTTTCAGTAATTTAAACTTGATGTTACAGTTCCGTCAGTAAAGCGGGTGTGTATTATATATTTCGTTTGTTTTATCGTCGCAGATACAGGAACAAATTGCAGGGCTAAAATTACTCAATGAAGTTCCCGACTTCGAGGAAGAAGAGTTTGGAAGTGCAGAGAAGTTTATTGCCACAAGCACTGGAATCAAGCAAAACAAAAAGTATCCTCACACCGCGACGGGGGATAAAAACTGGGCAACTGCCGTTGAAAAATCGTTAACATCCCGACTGCAAACCGAAATTCAGAATAAGAAAATGTCTTCAGAAATACTACTAAAATCTAACAGCAGCGACAAATTAATAGCCTCTAGAATGTCCCGTATTGTGAATCGATGGCGTCGAGTTCTGGCGAATCTTCACCCAACTATTATGTTTATTTTTAAGTACGCCAAGGGTACAACTAATGTAAATGTTTACAAAATGACTATCGACAATGACTGGATTCCTCGGGTTGCTCGTTTCTGGTTGTTTCAATCAGAAGACAAACAGCTGGAAGATCCAGAGGCACTACTAGAAAATTTTGGTAAGTTATAATTTTTAATACTCTAGATCTCATTGGTTATTAGTTGATTGAGTCCTCATTGGGGTAATCATTCTGGGAACGCTAAGCGTCAAGGAGCGTATTGTAAGTACCATAAGATAACACGGCGTACGTGACCTGCATTGATGCTCAGCGTTGCCAGAATGACCTCCCCCCGGGTGTTTTTTAAGAGATTAAGAACTTTTAACGTATGTTTTCGAAATACAGATCTCTCCGAAAAAATCCTTCGGATATTGGTAGACACGTTAGAAGATGCTAAACCTATACAAATAAATGATGAATTAGTAGGACCATATTCCACTCTGCCTGCAACAACATCCAACCTGGTGAAGTATTCCGAGGACAGAGTCGACACCTTTAGTATTATGCATTCAGTAAGGGAAACATAATTAGATCGCTTGAATTAGAAATGTTAGTTCATAACATGAATTTAATTTAATGTCTGTAGGTGGAATGGTTGATTGCTGAAGCTATACGACCTGAAACTTTATCTAAAATGTACGAAGGATGGAGTGCATGGGTGTAATAACGATCATTAAGCTTTGTGAAAGCAGAAATATTTCCGAGGTAACGATTGAATTCATTTATGTTTCCTATGCCTTCCCAATAGAAAGCAAGATATGGCTATGTACAATTAATAAAGTGTTTAAATCACTATCTTTATGTTTTAAGTCCGAAGCAGATTACTTCTTCGGCTGCTCTTGCGAAGGAGGAGTAACTTCTTCAGATGCAGGCAATTGCCGGTGGTTCGGGAATTGTTCCCAAGGACTGGATAAATCAAATTTTCGAAACTCTTGAGATAATTCTACTGGTTCACAAACCACTCGCTTGACTTCGTCGTCGTAGCGAAGCTGAAATGAAAATCATGCAAGAAATAAGAATCCGACATAATAATCTTTTCGTGGAATTCCTATATGAAGGTTACCTCAACGTAACCACTAAGAGGAAAGTCTTTCCTAAATGGGTGGCCTTCGAATCCGTAGTCTGTTAAAATTCGTCGAAGATCGGGGTGATTTGCAAAGAAAACTCCATACATGTCCCAGATTTCTCTTTCATACCAATTGGCTGCTTTATAGACATCGTTAATCGAATCTAATGGTGTCAATTCATCCGTGTAAGTCTTCACACGAACACGTGAATTGTAACGCAGAGAAAGCAAATTGTACACCACCTGTAAAAATGGCATGTTCATTAAGTCGAATTTATACTTATGTGCATAAAAAGTTCTGACTTATCTTGACAGACGACTGTACCTCAAATCGATTTTCTCTTGCTGGAACGTCGACACCAGCTATATCCGCCAAACTTGCAAATTGACATGCATGATGATCTTTCAGAAACTGCAGTACTGGGACAGTACCATCAGGAGCAATTAGTATTTCGAGCTCATTACCAGCTGTAATCTGCACTTTCTGGACATATTTGGGTAAGTTTTCTGCAACGTATGTGCCGAAATCACTAAGGGTTTTCCTTTCTGCCAAGTCAATTTTTCGGATGGTAGCTAAAAATCGCAATTCAAAATTAATTACTAGTATCTGCGCATGTAGATTATCTCTTAAATATGGGCAAATTACGATTCTTTTCAGTTGTGTTTGGAGCCGGCGTTCCACTGGACATGAACCGGGTACTGATGCCCCCATTCACTCTGGTCACCGATCTGTTTAGGCCTCCAACTTCGTTAAAAAAAGAATTTATTTGAGATTATTACAGTATAGATGTGCGTGTTCGAAATAGTCAACAACAGATTATTTAATGACATGTAATACGTTGGTTGTATTGTCATTTCGTTGTAAGCATTTTCGCCTTTCTACATACTATTGTCCACAATCATTGTTACAATGTCGGGCGCAACTAAGATGTTTAAAATGCACTTTAAAAAGATACTAAACTATTGCTTCTACATATTTACAACTTAACAATACTCTTTTCAAATCAGTGTACAAAATCCTATAGTTTTTTTTGTTATATATTACGTTACGTTAAGTGTCACGTTTTTGGTTAGGAAACATACTTGTATAAATGAAATACAAATTAAAAGCTATGAATTACCCTGTATATGAATTCAGCTTGTACAAGTACAATTTATTTTCAATACTTGATTAAGTTATTAATGAAAGCACTGCACTCCTTACTTAACCATTTTATGCTTACTTCGAAATCCATTTCCATTTTATGGTTAATGGTTACTACATGAAACTATAATGTGCATAATTGTTCACTTTCACCAACAACTCCAAAAATTGCATGAGCTCAAACGTCTATAAAATTCCGCATTAAATAGAATTGATGAAGCTTCATAAAAATATAAATACTTACCTCTCGTAATCAACGGTACGGCCGCCAGCCGTGGAAATAATTTAGAAGCCATGATTTAACCCAAACGGGTTCTCTGATTACTATAATAAATATATACACGAATTCCTTCAACGATAATCAACGGCCTGGTTCTTCGCAGGTCAGTCTGTACAACGCTATTAAAAGGAAATTCAGACTACATATTACATACAGATATCATATTTCAATGAGTATTATAGAATATATTGAGTATCCACTATTAGTGTAACACTTGTAACCCATGTAGGATAAAATTATAATTATAAAGATTCGCAATCAAAGAATGTTTCGAATTCAAACAATACCTGGTGAAAAGGATATAAAATGATTTATTCCCTTTAAACCGCGATCATTAACACTTCCTTGTGTACTTTTAATTGTAAGTAATATTTTTAAACGTTGGAACCAGCACAGACACCACCAGGTAACGTATGTATATAATAAATAAATAAAATGTAGCTGAGTTTAGTTTTGGAGTGTATTTGATTGTGGTGCGATTTTTCTGTCATAGATATATTCATCAAGTGATAAGGAATAAAATTGCAAGTTTCCCTATATTTGAAAGCACTATAGTGTAGCATTGAAAGATGAGAAGGAAAAAGCCTAGCTGCTGAAAAAAGGAGTAGTTGAAACGGATAGGGGAAAAAGAGCTGAAAAATCTCATGGAACTCTCATTTGAACTGGGAGAAGAAGGGAGACCGAAAGGCGAAAAACGGACTCAGTCATTCACGTGCATTCTGAGGCGGAAGAGTGTGAATTTAATCATGTTGACGTGGATGATTGTGCTCAGTTTCCTAATTTGTTCATCCGTAATTGTTGTTGGACACGAACAGAAGATCGAGACGGTTCTTCTGTCCAAATGGGCCCCAACCTCAATTTTATCGGAAGCGGCGGAGTACGTGTCAGATGTGGACCCGGAACTATTCTGGCGCTTCGTCGAAAATGTCTTCGCTCAACAAGGTGTCCTCCTCGCGCGGCACAATGGTATGTACATACTAAAAAAAAGTCATTGACGTTACACACTAATAATGTCTAGTTATAATAATACACGTCGGTATTACTTTTAATCATCATTAGTCTTCATACATCAAACAACCTTTTTCACCTGAACATCTTCGTATGCATATATTCGGCTCCATCATGTTCAGAAACATCGTGGTATTTTTTATCCTCATTTATACAGATGCGGCAATTTCATCCCAAACTACATATGATAATAATAATAATGATTTATTCGTCATTCTTTGCATACACGTTTACAATTAATGTTTTGAAGGCTTCATATATCCAATCATTCCTCAATCATTTGAGTTTTGGAGTAAAACCCGGTTTAGCCGGTATGCATTTTATCGAGGAAGAAGTAGAATCAACGAACTGGTATTGAGATATAAGAATGACTGGGGTAGCTGCAATAATTTTGGATAGGAGCTTTGTCATGTAATGCTGCGGGCTTGGAGAGATCATAAATCTTGGGAAGGTCATAAATAATAATGGTGATGATAGGTCAAGGCAGGCCAGTAGTGATAGACAGGGGATCAAAGGTTTTGTATGATAAATGCTACAGAGTTTTCACGACACCCGTTACTCTAGCCGGTATTTAAGTAACCTACAATGTCGGCTCCAGGTAGATTTTTGAAACTGTAGTATGGGTGGAAAGCCGGGGGCAATTTCAGTGTTAACTGTTAACACTAAAAATTAATAAGTAAAAATTGGCAAACTATTTCGGTTTATGCTCAGTATACCATATCAGATTAATAATCCTCGGGTACCAGAAAACGAAAAATGTGTTATTTTATTCTTGTGAATGTTGATGAATGGTGATAACTGATCAGATAGATCCATTGACTTGAGAACGTTACATTTGAAGGATCTTGCCAGGGATGGATACCCTGGGCACAATTGTATGACTATCACGTAGTAACTACAGTAATTCTCAGGAGGACGTTGACTTTGGTTGTGTTAGAAATATTCGTAATGTATTTGCTGTATATTTTGAATTTCTTATATAGATAAAGCAGAAACAAACGTCGCGAAAATTGCCGCTTTCAGAGTGTTATCAACCTCCAATTTACGACTGTTGGAATGGGCGCTCATGTCCAGAGCCTTTTCGCCGAAAGTATTAATGCTTCAGCAGGTCAGTTGGACTTATAAGTATTGATATTGAGTCAAATTGTTAGATATTAAAAGAAAACAACTAACAACTGGGTGTTTGTTCATTTAATAGCCACCACTAGATCCACCGGTGTGCGACTCGTTTGTGTATTTCGGCGGAACAAAGATATTATGCGAGCTAGAGGACGTTCGAAGATTCATTGGCTCTGAAGAGCATGAAAACCTGCCTGAACCACTTACGACGGAGGCGGATCACAAGTATCCGTCATTTGTGTGGAAAACTGAGAAAAAAGTTGTGGCTATACTGTATGGAAATCTATCATCACCGGATACCAAGAAACTACACGAATATTTATTGTAAATGCCACAATGTTAATTTAATTTCTTTTTTGTTTTTATAGTAAATAGTCTAATATTTTCGTGAACAATGTATAACTGTTTTTTGCAGAACCCAAGCGCACAAGATCGGCTATGTTCTGAGGCCGTACAGTTCTAAAAAGCAGGGTAGATTTCCGTTGTCTGGATACGGAGTTGAATTGCAATTTAAATCTACCGAGTATAAAGCGCAAGATGATTCATCTCGAACCAAAGGTTAATAATAAATCCATTTCTAGAATTTAATGCTGAGTATTACCTGTCCACGTCTTAAGAAATGCAACTAGCGGCGATTTTTATGTTTATGCAGATGAGAACCAAGAAGTGGCCGGATTCAGGTTTGAAAAACTGCAAGAGCTGCATCCAGATTTATCTGAGAAATTTGACAAATTTCAAAACCACTTGGCAACTGTTCAAGGGAAAAAGGCAGAATTTGAAGCCTTAAAGGCATGGCAGGTTCAAGAACTGGGTTTGCAAGCATCACACTTTGCAACATTACAAGAGAACTTTTTGGAATCCTTGCTCGATGTTTCGGGAAATTTCCCTTCTCGGGCTTCATCTTTAAGTTCTGTCCGGGTTCCAAACGATTTCAAGAAAGCAGTAGCTTACAACCAAAAAATGTTACAGTCGCATTTTAATATCGACGAAGGTGAAGGTGCATTTTTCCTCCAAGGAAGTTATTTGGATCCCGATTCCCTGGACCTATTCGCGTTCCAAGATACTCTCAAATCTGAGATTGACCTGATGGATCTTTTAAGTAGTGTGTACTATGACCGATCCAAAACGCGCATGCATGTTGATACCATCTTAGGTCTAGGTGCCAAGTCGAACTCCGAGCCAGATTTGGCACTCGACTTGAGAGATGCTTCTATTACCTGGATTAATGACTTAGAAAAGGATGAGGAGTATGAAGATTGGCCTGATGATCTTACGCAGTTGTTTTTCAGAATGGGTGGTGTCATGCTTAGACCAGTGCGCCGTAACGTCTTCAACTTGTTGCTGACTTTGAATCCGGATGATGATGGTACATCTGGAGGTACCGTCGATTTAGACATTTTATTTTTAAGTAGATTGTGTAAATTGGAAGGGTATTAAAGTGAAATGTTTTTCTTATTCACAGCGATGCTGAAACTCGCTCAATCTTTCATGGCTCACAAGGCTCCCGTACGAATTGGGGTGGTGTTTTGCCCAGCGCAGGACTCCGTAAGCACAAATTCAGTCGAGGAACAACGAGCAGACATTATTAGACGGGTGTTAAATTACGCTACCGCAGAGGAAAAAGTTAGAAAGGTGTTTCAAAATCTTGTGGATGTAAGTAAACGTTTGAAGCGACTGTTTGATATTTGTTTTATATTAAAAAGAACAAAGATGAACACATTCTGCTTTGTAAATTTATGTGTCCCCTTATGTCCTAATATGATCAGTTGTGCTAATTTTTCAAACGGTTAGGCCTTCAGTAAGAGCGACTTTTCATCTATTCTTCGGTGGTACAATCAAGCAGGAGAAGAATACGACTTTGGCAAAGAATTAGCATGTGAATTTGTGAAGAAAAGTGGCCGTCCAACTCCCGGCGCTTTTCTTAATGGAGTTCCACTGAAATGGGATTCATTGGATGATTTTGAGGAAATAGTTTTAAATCAGCTGCTTCGAGAGGCTCAAGTTATTCAAATTGAGGCTTTTAATGGAAAGATTGGAGACGATACGGATATTTTCGAGCATATAATGACAAAACCTCATGTGCAATCAAGGTACAACATTGTTCAATCTCCCCATTACGCAATTGTAATAACATATGCCTGAACCTACAGTCACTTTAAAACAATTTTTAAACTGCAGATTAAATGACAAAATCCTGGATGTTGCAAATGCCAAATTCTTTTCGTTTGGAACGGAGATTTGGGGCCCAGATAAGGAACCGAAAAACTCACTCGCCGCTTTAGCTTCATCACTGAACTACGTAACTTCTACAAGCAAAAAGGCCACGCCCGTTACGGTTACCATCTGGGTTTTAGCAGACATCGGTACAGACGAGGGACAGATGTTCTTGAAAAATGCTGTTGAGTTCCTACAAGACTCGTCAAAGCATTCTAGGCTTGCTTTTATTCCAACTAATCATCGACGAACGGTTTTCACGAAAATGGTTGCGAATGCCATTGCTGACAACAATATTGCGGAGCTACTGCGAGTGCTATCTGACTTTAATAATGAAAATGAAGAGCTTTCCAATGAACTCAGTGACAATGACAGAAAAGTCATTAGCTTCCTGAAAGCCATTGGATTTCCTGCCGGAGGCAAAGGCCTTATTGTCAACGGCCGGCTAATCGGGCCATTGGGCTCAGATGATGCATTCGACATCGGGGATTGGGCATTGGTAGAGAAGGTCACGTACGACAACTGTGCGAAGCATTTGGGTAAATATTCTGCAACTAATGTTTTTTTATTGTTGGAGCGTACATTGTATGTATAATGTCTAAAGCAGTTATTGTAATTTTTATTAGTTCATCATGGTTTCATGGACGACGGAGACACAGACGCTGATGCTGTTATGCGAATTTGCTCAGCATTGAACAACCCATCTATTAAGACACGAAATGCGAAACGGTTCACTATTCCTTCTTTTGAGTCAGCTATTGTTGTTGGGGATAAAAAGGATCAAAGCGATCCTTTCTATGTTGACTTGATCGCCGTTATTGATCCTGCGTCACGACATGCTCACAAAATGGCTTCAGTACTATCTGCAGTTCACAATATCGTTGGCCAGAAGGTCAAAATTCAAGTGGTGTTTAATACGCCTCCCAAGCATTCCGAATTACCACTTAAATCCTACTTCCGGTTCGTGGCTGGTGATACACCTGTTGATAAAGTTATTTTCGATAACATTCCAAGAGATCCACTATTTACACAAAACATAATCACACCGGATAACTGGATGGTGGAAGTCGTGAGAGGGGTGTATGACTTGGACAACATTAAGTTACGGGATTTAGATGAGTCAATTTCCAGCGAATACGAACTTGAATACTTGTTGGTCGAAGGTCACTGCTTGGAGGTAAAAACTGGATCTCCTCCTCGTGGATTGCAATTCACTTTATCCCCAGAATCAACCGGTACTTACGTTCAGTTGTATTAAACAAGATAATTGAAAAGTTTTTATATACATACATAACTTATAGACAATTTCTGTCGGTTGGTTTTCAGATTCTAAAGTGGCAGAAACAATTGTTATGGCGAACCTGGGATACTTCCAGCTTAAAGCTGAGCCAGGTGTTTGGAAACTAGGTCTTCGGGAAGGTGCCTCGAAAGAGATATTTTCTCTTGAAGGTCAAAATAATAAACCAATAGTGGTGCAGTCATTCCAGTCTGTTGTTGTTAAAGTGAAAGTTAAACGGAATCCCGGAAAAGAAACGACGTCACTTTTGGATAGTGAACAGGAATCTAAAGGTAATTACTTAATTTCAAATAGTATGTTAGTTGAAAAAATATTCTGGTTTAAAATAATTATTTTTTGTGGGCAGGTTGGTTTGGGTTCGGCGGCCAGACAGAACCAGAAGAAGAAACTATTAATATCTTCTCTCTTGCCTCAGGGCACCTGTACGAGCGTTTGCTGAAAATCATGATGCTCAGCGTCTTGAAAAACACGAAGTAAGCTCTATTTGTTCCCTTTTTCGTTTCTAATTGTTCTATGATGCCTCTGCTTGCCTAGTACAACTCGGCTTACGTGTTTCATAAGCATGTTGAATTGAAAATATTTACATCAACGCATTTATTTGCAGATCGAAAGTAAAGTTTTGGTTTTTGAAGAACTACCTAAGTCCTACCGTCAAAGACGTCTTGCCATTAATGGCAAAGGAGTATGGATTTGAGTACGAACTGGTGCATTACCATTGGCCGAGGGTAAGAATTTCTACTTAAATGTCTAGACTACTCAAGTTATAACGTTCATCATCATGTTTACATTAATTTTTTAGTGGTTGAACCCACAACGGGAGAAGCAAAGAATTATATGGGGTTACAAGATTCTTTTCCTGGATGTTCTTTTCCCTCTGTCACTGAAAAAATTCATATTTGTTGATGCTGACCAAATTGTGAGAGCTGACATGAAAGCACTGGTAGACTTGGATCTAGAAGGTACACAAATTTTCATTCAAGAAATGCAGTTTTTACGAGTGGCAGCATTACAATCACTTTCGAATCTTTAGGAAATCCTTATGGGTATGTCCCATTTTGTGACTCAAGAACCGAGATGGAGGGTTTCCGTTTCTGGAAAAAAGGTTACTGGAAATCACATTTGGGCAAGCGCAAGTATCATATATCCGCCTTGTAAGTTCTCTGTAGTTATTAAATAATGTTCTATAATTCCTATTCCTTCGCATGATTTGAATACTCGTTTATTATTTTTCTTATTATTTTGCATTGCAGATACGTAGTTGATCTAGTTCGCTTTAGACGAATTGCTGCTGGAGATAGACTAAGGGGCCAATACCAAGCTTTAAGTCAAGATCCTAACTCTCTGTCCAATTTGGATCAGGTAAAATTGAATTTTGAACTAATTCTTGCCGTGTTTCACGTAAGACCAGTGGTTTTAATTGTGCTATGCAAATTTGTATTTCATTCCATAGGATCTACCAAATAATATGATTCATCAAGTGGGTATTAGAAGTCTGCCCCAAGAATGGTTGTGGTGTGAAACGTGGTGTGATGAAGATTCTAAGCGGTATGCCAAAACGATCGACCTGGTAAGATAGAAATGTATTATCTAGCAAGCTTTGCTTTTTACTGAAAATGAAAGGAACGTCAAAGTATGTCTTGTACATACTGTTTACTATTTAATATTAATAAAAATTCTTGTCATTTTCGCAGTGCAACAACCCCCAAACAAAGGAGCCGAAGTTGGAGGCTGCAAAGCGGATAACACCTGAGTGGGAAGTATACGACCAAGAATTGAGGGATTTCCAAAAACGGGTTCGCCATCAAAAGCACGATGAGTTGTAAATTGTGATATACATATATGTGGCTGATAAACAACAGTTGTTTACTTGTGATTACATTCGCCCCGAAAGAAAATTATGTCGAGTCAGAATTTTTAAGCTTAATAAAAAATAATAATGCTTATTATTTACTCTTTGTATATACAAATGTACTGTTTTGAGTCGTCGTGGAAGTATTTAAATTAACCCCTTAAGTGGAACTATGCTTGTAAGTATTTAATAATATTACTTGTGTTCAAATAAAAACCATCTTATTCCCAAGACACGATAGATAAGAAATAGCATACATGAAATAGCATCACACGTCCTCAACCTCCTCGTACTGGTCAGAGATAACTGTGGTAATAAACTAGGTAGTATATACGACAAAAATTATGTGACATAAGACGCGTACGTGTATATCATATATCAAATTACATGTCAATTTTAGCATGATCTCAGATATCTGTTGGAACCCTTTCTAATTTCCAAATCTACCACCATTGTCATCTACTAAGCATTAAATTTCAATCATAACTTCTGAACACCAAAGCAGAATCCGTCATACCTTCGATGTTTCAAAAATTTCCACACAATAATATGTACATTAGTTGCTCCATAATTCCAATATTTTAGTCTGTGCTCATCAATATGTACTTACCTACATACCTATGTATTCAACGATTCTCCAACTCTCTTCTCTTCGTATTCATCAGGACCATTTCCATCCATACATTAATGAGCAAACTACTAATTATCCTTGCGCGAATCCCTGCTAACAAAAAGCTGATAATTGATCACTAAACCACTGAATAAATTAAATAAATAACTCTACAACCCAAGTATAATTTTTCCCAAGTTGTGATATTATGACTTCTCCGTAAACTACGTGTGTAATTTATATACCCGGACCATTCTCCACTTGCCCCATTTCAGCATTATTAATAATGGATTAACTATATATACATATGTATATATTTTATAATAAGCATTTATTACTACAGCTAAAGATTAATGGGTTTCTCCACACATATTCCAGTTGGTTTAATTACTGGGAGCATAATGGGTAAAACGATTTAGGGGTCAGAGGAGTGCTTTAAAAATGTTACAAGTTTATGCACATTAGTGTTGTCCCATAAGCAAATAACAAGGTATGCATACTGGAGGGATATTCCTTGTAGTTAAAAAAAACTTATTAGGGAAGCAAAATAGGTTGACGTTGGTGCATTTAAAAAAAAATCCTTGTTACTAGCTTGGTGTGATACTCTCTTGTCATATTTTTTTGTGCCACCGGCTCGTGCGTGTCCTTGGGCTGGGCTCTTTTTCGTCACGTTATCGAGCCATTCCCACTTTTGGCTACATCGCCTTGTTTTTTTTACTGTTCATTTTTTTCTTGTATGTATTACTACTTTTCTTCGCAGATACACGCGTGTTCCTTCTTTCACTCATGCCATCAAGCACACCAAAGTCTTGTGATCTTCTCCGGTCGTTTTTCTTTTTGTAGTAACTTCTCGGCTTCTCCCATCTTCGGCATTTAGAGAATTTGTTAGAAGAATTATTCCCCTTTCTTGTGTGTTAAGGTAAGCGTGTAATTAACTTGGAGTTCAAGTTCATTTCCCATTCATTTGCATTGTCGGGGGTGTGTGACAAGTGGAGAATACTTTCATTTTTGTACTGAACCAACTGTTTCACATGTGTTACTCTTATTCGTTTTTATCCACTTTTCCTATGCTTTTAGCTGGTATAATTTTGACGTTACATATGATATTATTGTGTTATGGAAGGTGAGCTAATTATAGATGAAGGTATTGGAACGATTGGTTGTAATTAGGGTGGATGGGAAATGCTCATTTTCTTACGTGTTTAAAGCAAGCTTTTTGAATAATTGATGGGACAAGGCCGGATTCTTACTTTACTTATGTAGTTTTAAAGTGCTGTTTTTATTTAGAGACAATGTTATAATGTGTTTTTTTCTATTTTCATATTTTATAGAAATATAAAGAAAAGGCAAATTCCTTTGGTTCAAAATGCAGACCTCACGATTAGCTACCGCCGTTTTATCCGTGCATAAAGCTCCGACTCTACCGGTGATTAGCCGCGCCAGGTAATTTCATGATTTGGAAATTGGTCTAGGTCTGGGATATATGCACTGTGTATTGTTCATGTTCTTGGGTTCTAAATAAGCTGATGTAGATGAATGGCAAATTTAAAATTCTGTGTTATTTTGTAATGTTCTATGTTATAAACATTATAAAGTATTTTGTAATGTTCTGGAAGCTTGCCACACACGTAAATATGTATGTTTAGCTTTCCGAAAAGCTATAGAAAACTGGATGGTGAAATAACAAATTAAAATGGTTTCCTAAAATCTAACAGTTCTTGGTGGTCTGGTGTTCAAATGGGCCCTCCTGATGCCATCCTGGGTGTCACGGAAGCATTTAAGAAAGATACTAACCCGAAAAAGATCAATTTAGGAGCTGGTGCTTACCGTGATGATAACGGAAAACCGTACGTCCTTCCTAGTGTCAAAATTGTAAGAGAAGCCTCATTTTGAATATTTAAGATTTCAGAGTTGTACAGAGTTTTGTCACGATTACTTTGTTTCACTAGGCGGAAGATCATTTGACATCTAAAGGTATGGATAAGGAATATGCAGGGATTGCGGGGATTGCTGAATTTGCTAAAGGAGCTGCCAATCTAGCTTTTGGAGAGAATAATCAGTATGTCCCCAACGGACTGGTAAGCAAAATTGTTGACACGTAACATATGGGTGAATAATTTTTTTCTATAGATAAAACAAAATCACGTTGCTTCTTACATTACATACACATTGTTGCGGATATGAATCGCAAAATAGTGATGTGAAATGTGAAATCTATAGGATTCGTTTTTGTTTCATGTACACGACTATCCAAGTATGGGATCTTAATCTGCTAACAATACCGGTAGCTCTTGAGTGTAAATAAATATAAATTTAATGCACTACACAAGATAGTCCTTAAAACGGATATATCATTCTTGTTATTAGAATAAGTTTCTTACGCTGTATAATCTCTAACATTTGCTCAAAAAGGCGTACAAAATTAGCCGGCACCAATTCTGAAAGCTCCAGTGTTGAGCTTTGTATTGAGTGATAGTTCGTGTACAGGATAAATGGAAGGTAGTTACAAGCTACCTACGTAATATTTTACAACGGTTCACAATCACAATTGATCTGCATTGCCACTTTCAGATCACATCCCAAACCGCTGTTTTGTTCTGGGAGCATATATGTACGTATAATATGTATAAGTATACTATGGTGCACTAAACATTTGGGCTTGTGAATTTACTTACAGAATGCAACGGTGCAAGCTATTAGTGGAACTGGTTCTCTACGCATTGGTGGTGCATTTCTCCAGCGATTCCTTCCAGGAAACAAGGCCATTTATTTGCCAAGTCCCACTTGGGGAAACCATATACCTTTGTTTAAGGATTCTGGTTTAGAAGTTAAAACGTATCGGTATTATGATCCCAAAACATGCGGATTTGATTTTGCTGGCGCTCTTGACGACATTCGCAATATTCCAGAACGATCTGTTATTCTATTGCATGCCTGTGCTCATAATCCCACCGGTGTGGATCCCCGTCCAGAGCAGTGGGCAGAACTTTCCCAGCTAATTAAACAAAAAAACCTATTCCCATTTTTCGACATGGCTTATCAAGGATTTGCTTCAGGTGAGACATAAGTGTTATGATGTAAAATATTTAAATAATACCTGCAGGGTTCACATAATTAAGGAATTCATACGAATGAATTTGATACCTATTGTGCAGGTGATTTCGACCGGGATGCAAGTGCTTTAAGGCTGTTCTTAAAAGATGGCCATGAAGTTGCGTTGGCACAATCATTCGCCAAAAATATGGGATTGTATGGTAAGAGCTGTTTGATATCCGATGATTGAGCAATTTCGGTAATAAATTCTTGTGATTTACATATGAATATATACATATATGAGTGATGCGTATGAATTTTTGATCCAGGTGAGCGTGTGGGCGCTTTCTCCCTAGTAACTCAAAGCAAGGACGATGCTGACAGGGTCATGAGTCAATTGAAGATCTTGATTAGACCAATGTATTCAAACCCCCCAATTCATGGAGCCCGACTGGCTGCTCATATCCTACATGACCCTAAACTCAGAGCTCAGTGGTAAGCAGAATAAAGGGTTATTTTCGTTGCGCGTGATTATGTGGTAAACTAACGCGTTGTTGTTTGGTTTTAATCAGGGTTGGAGAAGTAAAAGGAATGGCTGACCGGATTATTTCAATGAGACAAGAATTGAAATCTAATTTGGAAAAGGAAGGATCAACGAAGAACTGGTCTCATATTACCGACCAAATTGGAATGTTCTGCTACACTGGCATGACTCCAGCACAAGTGGAACGTTTAATTAAAGAATTCAGCGTTTACTTGACTAAAGATGGCAGGGTTGCAGTGGTAGGATTAACCACTAAGAACGTTGGCTACATGGCTCACGCTATGCACCAAGTAACAAAGTGAAGAACCACAAAATAGTAAAATGGACAATGAACCAATGAACCTAGCTCATAGACATAGGCTTATTGGGAATTCTAAAGAAAACGATGAAACACTTTAGCTCCTTCAGGTGCTTATAAATAAATGGCCACGCAAATTATAAAGAAAAATAGAGACATATTTTATCGGCAGTAGGACGGATACGGAAAAAAGAAACCACCACAGCTTTTTGAGACCAATGTACCTGGAAGAAATCTTGCTTTACGCCAATAACAGAAATAATAGAAAATAAATAGTAGGTAAATAAGTAAATAGATTTATTCTCCTGTTGTCGTTTTTTTTTTTCGTGTGCAAAAAATATTTACTTTCCAATTCAAGTGTTCAAACGGTGATGCTCCATAGGTCGACTGTATACAAATATGTTAAGATATGTCATTCTAATATACCCCAATATAGGAACCAAAAGATGCACATATACATACAACATTTGAAAATACTAGTTCTAAAAATATGATTTATAGGTAGAATCTGAAGAAACGGAAGCTAAATAATTATTGTAGAAATCCGTTGCAGAGTACATACACATACATACAAGTATAGCAGTGTGTATTATTAGAAAAAACTTTCGCCCAATAAATACAAATCGTATTTAGCAATATAACATTTATTTCAAAGTCTACAATTTCATTATAATGTATACCAATGATGCTGTCAAAATAAAAAATCTAGTAACGGATAAATCTGTAGACTTACACAGTTTATACTATATTAACCCTCGGCACTTTCTTCAAACATAACAGTAGGTTCCACATAGTTGTGGTAGTCTGGAGAAATGATATCGTCTGGTAAGGACTCCGACACCTCTTCAGGATAAAATGTGGGAAAAGGTGGTGCCGCCGTTATCCTCCTGTGGGAAATTAAAGTCAAATAAATTCACTTCATGTGTAATTGGTAAGTAGTACACTTTGGTGGATAAACCTGTTAATGAAATAGTGGCAAAGGTTACAACAGATATGTAAGCTTAACTATTCATTGACTTCACGATGGGTAACGCCGACACGAACATTAATAGTTTTGCAGTATTTTAGTGCAGTACATTTTATCTAGCACATCTATTGACGATGCTTCTGTTTAACTAACTGAATGCATTGACTCTGCTCGCGTTCGTATATATATACTATATACATACTATAAGAAGATACTTACTTAAGAGGAAGACTGGTATCTTGAATTGTAACGAAGTTATTTGTTTCACCAGGAATTGAGCGTCCTTTGACGTAAATAATGTTGTACTTGGTATTAATTCTCAAAATCTGACATAGCGGGAATACATTTACTCAATACATATTTTATACCTCCAAAGTTTAGCATGTTATTCATTCATATGTACATACACATACCGATTAGTAATATGCAGCAAGGAAATTATTAATAAGTAGTGCATACCTCGATGCCTTTTAACATTCGACGCATTGATCCCATATGACCAGGAAGTTTGGTTCCTGGCCATACCCTACCCTTCTCACCACCTCCTCCAGTATTTCCACCACGTCGATGAGATTTCGTTACACCATGTGTGGCTGGCATGCCATGAAATCCCCACCGTTTCATTACGCCTTGAAATCCATGTTCAGTTCTAATAAATGCATGCATAGTTATCAGCATTCTACGAAAATCGCTAGAATATATAATACAGATCTGCAAAATAACGTTACGTTTTTCCAGCTACATCCACAAATTGGCCAACTTGAAAGTGACTGGCGTATAGCGGAGTGCCAGGTTGCAGGGCAGCATTAGAAGTAACTAGAAACCTATTAAGCTTTATTTTCGGTAACGTTCCACAATTGTTAAATAAACCACAATATTCTTTCGTAAAACGCTGAGGGTCTGCGCTCTCTGCCCCAACAATTACGATGCCCAAGTGCTTGAAGGTCTTCCCATAATTTCGTTCACATTCTTCCGGCGACAAATACCTCACCACATGGTTATCAACAACCTGCGAATGATAAACAGTTCAGGATTACGACGGGTTAATCTAATAGTTACGATTCCTCTACCAAATCAAACATAAATTACTTGAAGAAGTGTTGTCGGACATTTCCGTCCCTCTTTGTCCCATATGGGATATACTCCTATTTTCCTCGCAATGACTCCAGTTCTCATAGACGATGGTGTCCATTCACCTCGAGTGCGAACAGTTTGTTTCAACGGATTAACAAAGGGCATTCCATCGGATTCTGGAGTATATGCCGGACCAAATTTATCGTGTATCAATTGTTTTACAAATGCTTCGTTGTCCGAACTTATTTCTTGATCATTTCTCTACACATGAATCCAAAGTCAAACCCCAATCAATTAATTATACAGAGGTGGGTACCTATGATCCCATTCAGTTTATTCAAAAACTGTCTATTAACTCACTTCTCGCCTCTTCTTTGGCCACCAAAAATAAGGATGAGTGTGTCTTTGCTTCACCCGGGACATTTCTCGCTTCTGCATGAACGTGATTCTGCAAAAATACGATGCAAATAAATTAACAACTAAACCAACAACCCAGAGGAAGTGATTTTCAAAATAGCTACCTTCCACACCGACCATAAAAATATGAATGGTATTAATTATTAATAACTTTTCACCGTACGTAGAGATGCAACATGGACAAATTGACTCTCGATTCCCTGAAATTGAAAATACTCCTTGAAGCTGCCGTGCAACCGGAAAATAGCTGTTCCTGAGTACTGAATTAGTTTTCCAAAATGTGGACATTGTTTCCTCTGTACGGTCTAGACTTCTCCTACGTTAATGTGGTTTTTACAACTGACTGTAGTAACTCTCGCACCGTCAAAGTTCTCCTGTTCTGAAAGTTCTGACAGATAGAGAAACCAACTTTTACCCATTAATAAACTTGACTCACAAACGTCACAAGCTCACAAGTTACCCAAACTGGCATGCCCAAGATTTTAACCATTTGTGTAGCTTTTATACCCAGCAAAGCAACCATACACAATGGTTGTTTGTTAAATGAATTTCGGTAAATATCCGTTCAGAGAAACCCGTTACATGGGCGGATGAACCTGTTCAAGTGTTTTATGTTCAGGTATTCCGTCTGTGCCGTTGTACGCACTTAAAAATAAAACCGAAAATAAAATTAATTAGTTTTTATTGCCGCGTTAATTATTAGCGTTTGAGTTTCAAGAAATTGTGTGTACTTGTACCTGGATTAGATTGGAAAGCAGATAGCTACCACCGTACCGGTACCGGGTTGGGGTCACGGGTCACAGGAAGATACAGAAAATATGAAGAACTTTTTACGCCGAAATTTGAGGCAATTTTTAATTTTTTGGCCATGTGCAATGTGCTGTGGCCGCTACCCTTTTATTTTACCCTTACTTTACCCTTGCAAACTGCAAACATGACAGATTTTGAATTCTCCGCCAACAGTCTGTAGATATCTACTATGCGACTGGGGAAGGGATTATTTATACATATATTCTGAGATGCGGCCCGCCGGCCCAGGGATGAGAGCCAAAAGCCAAAAGAATTGTGTGTTGTGTTTTCAATATAATTATATACTTGATTTCTTTCATTCAAGTCGTTCAAGCGTATATAAATATATAATATACAGTCAAGTGTATATAATATATACACACAGTTTTACTAGGTATATGCATATGCCATAAATGATGCTGTATTAATGCGCCATAAAACCCCGAATTTCGGGTTTTCACGAAATTACAGGCAATTCCTCGTGCCATCACATGGGAAATTGTTTATGGTAGTTGTAGATGTAGAACTAGGCAAAGGTAAGAAAGAGCGATCACAGATGACATTCGTACGAATTTTCAAACGAAACAATAATGACTACTAAGAAGCAAACCGTTTCGGAGAGCATTTCTCAGCAAAGATATTGGTCAGTGCTGGATACCGAAAAGGAGACAGCAAAGTACAAGGTACTTTACTGCCATTCGTATATCGGTGTCAGTTTCCTTAAAGTGGGAGTGAAATCTATGCAATGTCAGGTCACCTTTGGAATACTACAAGGAGGAATCAATTTTTGCTATGCCTTCCTCCAACAATTATGCTTTTGGAATCACAATCGTATCATGTGTACTGGGTACTTATTGTTAGTGTTCTCGCCGTAGATTTGCTCTACTGATTGAGCTGCTTTCCTATTCGGCATGATGTACATACCAACTAGCAGAATTCGCACCATGTCGACTGGGTTTGACGGGTTGACAGGAAAATATTAAAAAAGTTAATTAACCATCGAGGTGTAGTACCTCCAAAGTATACATTTTTCAAATCAATTGTTATTTATTTGTTTTGTAGAAATTATTGTCTTTGTGGAAGCAAGACAAACTTTATGAGTATGCACATATAATATATGTATTATTTATGTATATTATACATTATTTTATTTATTAATACAATTAATAATAATGATAATGCATTTCTTAACAAATGTTCCCACAGGGTTGGTCACAGAGGCTAACTTAACAAATATCATGTTTCGTATAAGGAGACAATATAATTTATTTTAATAATATTTTTTTAAATCACTGTGAAGACACCTCACAAAAGGCGTTGTTGCATGTGAGTTGCTTCTGGAAGTTTGCTTTTTATACAAGACTGGCATCATCACTAACTCACTAACTAGTATCACAAATATATTTCTCAGTACAGTACACGATATTGCCGTCCATGCCGGTTTTTTCTGGAATACACATGGAGTATCAGAATTTTGAATAATGACACGCAACCACCGATTTGTTCATGTGAACCATGATAACCTTGATTTTCGTGTAACGAATCATTTGAAAAAATCAAATACCGTTTATTTATGTGTATGTAGTGTTCGTATTTAAATTCAATTACGTATTATATGTTTACAAGGATCACGCCTAAAAATGTTGTCGACGCTTCTGGAATTACTAATTTATATTGGCATATACCTGGCTATTGCGCCAAATTTCATGAATAAATGTGGCACACATACCTAGCGCCCAATACTTTTGCACCTCTCTATATTCTGCAGGCTAACTCCCTCAAATGTTCGGATTACCAATATTAATACGATAACCACAAAAAAATTAATTCGTGCGAAGAGTTGAAGCACAGATGTAAAAAAATTTCATATGAAAGGGCATTGCGAGGTCATTACAAAGTAATAATGCAATATTCAAATATTTTTCACAGCTTTTTGTTCGGGAAATACAAGTCCTATAAGTACATATGAATATGATATCATTGGCAGCATATTATCTCCTGGAGAAGTGCGCGCTTCTTGAGACATTTTACTTATTACTATTACAACTTTTATCACTCAAAAACTAATCGACTCCGATATAATCACTCATAAGAATGGTCGACCAGTGGACAGAATTGAAACTCGATTAACAGTAAAAGCATGAAAAATATGGCACAAACGTCGCTGAAAGTCTCTAATACTTTGTTATTTGTTGAGTTGCTGGTTGGTTGAAGACAACCTCGGAATTTTCATGTTTCATTCTGATTGTGATGAGCTTCATAGAGTGAGATAAAATAACGGACGTCACGATCTGTGTCAAACTGAAGAGTTTCAATAATCGACGATACGATATGATTGGATTTTTTGTCAAAATCTGAAAAAATTAATTAAACAATAAAATTAATACATCCATTATCCAAAAAATAAAATTTGTTTCATAACTTTGAGATGTGTACCTAATTTACTAACAAACGAGACCATAGTTTGCGCCAAGATTAGACGAACATTAGGAACAGGATCATAACTTAAATTTACTAGATGTGGTAGCACGTCCTCGGCAAACTGTACAGGTTTTAGAGCACCGAATAGAAGTAACTGACCAGACAGGGCCGCAAACGTCTGCCTCCTTACCCACTTTTCACTTTGACATAATGTTTCTACCAATTCTATTACAAAATCGTGTACTAAATTTGACTTATCGCAGTCAAGTGTGCGTCGAACCCGAAGTATCAAATTTGTTATCTGGAAATCAGCAAAGTTTATACGTCAATAAGTAAATGTTATTTTGGCACACAAGGACTAGACCAGAACAAGCCAAGTAATTTATTCATAATTGTCATTATTACCACGTAAAGAGCTCTTTTCCTCACTTCTGCAACACCATCTTTTACCAAATCTACAGCGATTGGACGCAAGTACTTGTAAACTTCATCAGCATCGTAAATTTCAGTTAATTGGTCAAGCTGCCTGGTTAACTCAAGCCTGAATCTCCAGTTTCGTTTATTATCGGTTTCTAAAAAGCTTCTTAAGCTCTCCAGGCATTTTCTTCTTTCAACCGTTCCAAGAATCTATTTATGTAATGATTACAGATGCATGATTTCACCATTACAATAGAACTTTCAAACAAAATAGCGGGAAGCACATGTAGGGGTTGAATACCTCTATAAAACTTGCGAGATTACGCAAAAGGCCAACCCTAACCTCATCTACATCTTTCACCAATGCGTTGAAAAAAGGAACTAGATCTCTCTCTGCCAACTCCGGTCCTATCACACGTGCGATCTCGTGAAGACTAGAAGCTAAAGTATACCGTATTTTCCACTGCAATGATAATGAGATTTCATTTAAATCAAACCAACAACATTTGATGGTACACATTGCAAAACATATTTATGAACACTAACGAATTGAAATATTAAGAAATACGCTTAATTGTACCTGCATACTGCAAGCTAACGATTCATAGCATTCGCGTAAAATAAACCAGTTTTGAGGCCCTAGTGTTAAAACTACTGCGGGAAGATAGTAGGCGCAAAACCCAGTAAGTGTATCATCTATTGTCGGTTTTTTCAAGGGGTCACACATGGATGTGTAATGTTCTAGTAAATCGACTGGCACAACATCTTGTTGTGCTGTTAAAGATTTTGGTACATCTTCTAAAAGTCTTGGACGGCTTCCTTTACCTGTACGACAAATATTTTAGTATAGTAACAGTAGGCCACCATTTTGTTTCAAAAACGTTCATAAAATCATGGACAAAGGGAATTTCTGACCTCCCCATATAGCCGATAAATCCTCTCCGTATGGAAATGTATTTTCTGGGTCCCAATCGTCATCCATGTAAGGGTCACACATCGGCATCATTCTCAGAGGACGCGTGTAGGTTTCTTCGTCGTCATTTGGATCCCGTGTTGCATTGTACAAATTTAAATAACTTCGATGCACTTCTGGAAAGTTAAATGCATTTGTCTTTCAAGAAATCTACTTCAGCTATCCATATAAAGATATGATAAATGTCAATTACCAGTAAAAGATCCAGCAGGGCCTCGATCCTGCCGAGAGTAACAAGCCAGTCGGTATTTGGCTGACGAATCGTGTGTAGTTAACGCTATGCTCGGGTCTTCGCTATCTTTTTGTTCATCCTGTGACATCGCTACTTCTTGGGTTTCTTCAACACAATCCGCAGTTGCTGCTTCCGTAGATTCCGGTGATTCTGGTACTTCATCGTCTGTTCTTGTTTCTTCTCCGGCTTGGTCTGCCACTTCGAGAGCGATTTCCTCCACTGATTCGGGGCCATCCGAATCAACCTGAATTTTTGAATCCTGTATGATCTCTTCCGATTTCTCTGTGTCGTTCTCCGTGATTTCATGAAGTTCGTCAGGTTTGCTAGTTTCTACAGAGGGTGGTAGAGGACTCTCACATGGTTCTAGTGTAGGGTTAAGATTAGCACTATGCTGAAGCTTTTCAACATCATCCTCAATTTTAGTCTCTGCAACACATTCGGAACTGGTGGTGCCCTCGGGATCATGGGGTACGAGTGCATCATTTTGTTCGTCATGAGCTGCAAACGTGGGCTCTGAGTTTTCTTCAACGACTTCAGCACTTTCTGTTGTAATGGAAACTTCGTCGTCGGCGGAATTGCAGTCATTTGTAATACTTTGCTCCCGATTCCCCTGTAGCAACTTATTTTCTTCCCCTTGATCCTGAGAACAGGTAAATCTGTCGTCTTGAGGCACGGTTAGGGCATCTATAAGCACAGTATTACAAGCTTCCGTTTTCTCAGCATCTCCCACAATTCCATTATTTAAGTTTGGCTCTGAGTTTGCTTCCGTGGGTGGACTTTCTTTGACCGCTGCAGACCCAGATGTATCATTTGTTTGAAGGGCTTTGAACCTACATACGTTCATAATCAAATTATTAGAGGAATCTCACTAGCCTCTGTAAATATATTTGCTTGCGAAAGTTCAAACACACTAGACGAAATAAACAAAACTAAATAAACAAAATACATGCACGATAGGAGGGAGAGGGAGCAAACAAGGGAAAACAAGTCAAAACACCGAAAGCCTGGTGGTTCTAAATATTACACGCGAAGACAAATAATAATAATGAAAAATAAAAATACGCCACAATCTAATGTACTAAAAATTTGCGCATTGCGGATGCTTCCCTTATGCAGCTAAAAATCTCGTATTAAATCATCGTCGACAACGAAGAACTTTATAAGCTTGAAAAATGAAAAATACCAGCTGGTTCCAGCAGTATAAACTAGGCACGTATGGGGAGAAAAAAGTCTGTGCTATGGATTGATAACGAGACCAAGTTATGTTACCGCTTACCTATAATAACTGCTTCTAAAAGGTGTTATCTAAAACAACCTATCCACCCTGCACTAAACCTACTTTACGACAATCTAAACCTAATCAAACAGCAATGAAATGTCTCCGTCCGAAAATGTATTAATACATAAACTGGGTTGTCGTGCAAGCGTTTTGTTCTGCTACGTACAGACTTAATGGCCACAAATAAATTATTATAACGGTCACAAAGCAAGAAGTAAAAAATTTAAGATACCTTTCCAGAAAAGTTTGTTCGATTTCTGAAGACTCCTGGGTACATGTTGACGAGTCATCAGCAGCAAAAGTGGTAATAAATGAGCCTAAGGTCTGGTAAGCCGATCTGCGCACCCAAATAGAACTGTCTTGTAGCAAAGTTACAAAAGCAGGGGCTAAAGTTTTTTTCCGAGTTACAAGCTGACTGACAGTAGACACTACTGTGAAAACATCAGCACAGCCCTTACGAACACCCCCAGCAGTGTCTTTGCAAAGGGTGATGAACTTCGGGAGCTGGAAAACAAATTTTATTACATTTACAAAACATGCGGGAGGTTCGAAATACCCAGTAATTATTCGTGGAGGCAACGAGGCAAGTATTTATTCAACAATCTGGTTGTTTACAACGTAAAAAATGAATATTTCTCCAATTGTCAACTAGTCCTATTACTGTTGCTTATTGCTTTCTATTGTTAATACTTAAAAGCATGATAAGAAACAAAACAAAATATCACTTTGATATGTGCCCAAATAATAAGTACATTGAACCTCACTTATACCTCGAATGAATACAAAATGTTCCGGCGCTTGAATGTAAAATAAGCGGTGATTGAACACCTACAGAAGTCCCGTAAAAGGTTCAATAACATTGTAATCCGTAAAGTTACTTACTATGACGACTTCTGTGAGTCTGGTTCCTATTACGTTGGCTAAATCGCCCATCCCGGTGGCACACGCCCGTCTCACTTGAAATAGAGAATCGTCACACAGTCGACAGAAAAGATCGAGGTAGGAATTCACTGTTATTTCTTTTCCAGCCAACGGAGCCAATTTGATCATAAACTGCACACATCAAATCAAAACATGAAACAATAAAACTGTTCTCACAATAATTATCTAAAATGCATGCTGCATACACATATGTAATGTTTTCACTGTAGCCAACCTCAATGGAACTATATGAAGAGGGTGAAATGTGTTTATCTTATTCAAAATCAATTACACAGCCTGACACTTAGAAGTTTACACTGAAGTCGCGTGCTCGATCAAAAATTACGACCCCACTAAATAACCACCATACTGTGGATTGGTGTGCTCGCATTATATCCCCGAACGTGAACCCAGTGAGAAATTTAATGTACCGATAAAGTAAAACAAAAAAGAACAAACATGGTACACACAGGTTGGTTTCATTTTTCACTGAAATCTGACACTTACAATTATTGCAGTGTACCCTTTGCTTTCAGTCTGCCTTTACTAAGTTAATCATACAGTACGACAATACGTAGTTCCATACCACATTTTCAATATGCTCCACAGATTCAAAACATGTGAACATTTAGTTAGTATCTGATTCTGGACATACTCCTGTACCTCTATACGTTAACACCGAAAAGAAAAGGTTAAAGATCATTGATATGGATATACCATTAAAATAATATTCCGTAATTATTACCGTAAAACAATTCTTATGGGCACAAAAATCAACTTCTTTTAAGTCTGAAACATGTGCATATCTACTAATTTCATCCCAGCCTCGGAATAAGAATTTATGCAGCACACATAGAAGCTTCAAAAAATGCTGCCCTGAAACCGCTCGATTGCTCCTCCCTTCGGTTTAATGGCCAGCCCCATTCTTCATTACTACTTCATTTCCTCCACATTCTTTCTCACTACTCTGCGCTCAAGCGATCAAAAAACTTGCGACAAGCCTAGCGAGTGATACTAATAATAATTTTGATAACAAAAGTAGCATTTTACCCCAGGCAAAATCAATACAGATTACTTGGTTTGCCAAGGTAAATCGTAGTCTGCACCACTTTCACCTATAATTCGTAAGTCATGGCATTTTGGATAAAAGGGTGCAAAACAGTCATCAAAGCTTGTCTTCTTGATCGTGAGACAAGAAAACGTAAGGAAAATCGGAACCAGTCATACCTACGGGCTATCATGTAATTTACCCTGAGTCTTTGTCAGCAGAAGATGGGGACTCCGCTTGGAAATCATTCAACGATACCCATTACCCATACATTCCACGTACAACACGCAATGAAGCTAAGTGTATTCACAGGTATACACTATGTACACATTCATTCATTGACTCATGCAAAGGCCCTTACTATTCGCAAGCTATAAAAAAGGGAAACAGACGTAAAAAAATATCGATTAACCTGCTCTCAGTCAAATCAGGGCTGAAACTGTGCATGGCAAAGCTCATCAAAGCTGGCTGTGATATGAAATCACACCAACACATCACATCCACCCTGACAAGCTTTGCCACACATATACTTTCTCTCTCTCTTTCTCCTTACTCTGCAACTACCTTCCCTGTGATAATTAGTTGACATTCCTAATAATAAATAAGAACCCGGTTAGCAGGCCAGAGGCTTTTAATCATTTAATGCATAATTTAAATTAACTCTGAGTTACGATTCGATTGCTTTATTAAACTATATGTAATGATCCATGGTAATGTCCTTATCCCATTTTAAATATTTGACACACTGAAAGCGAAAATACTACCACAGCATCGTATCGCCATTTTTTCACAAGGAAACTGAAGCACAGAAGGTGTACTCCACCAACATGCTAGAAGTTGACATCGGTGATAATCACTTTATGCTCATTTTTCCTTTGTGGCATCGACACCTAAACAATGGAACTTGATTGACCAATCTCAGTGCTCCATTTGAGTAAAAACTTGTGGCCTGGAAATCATGTCAACATAAATGACAACAGAGTGATCGAAAGATTAATTGTTATGTACGTTAACAGTTTAAATACAATAAAAAAGTGACAGCTATGAATAATTACTTCGCGGTCACAAATTTAAAGCTCGAATGAAAAAAATGCGACGAATTTCTTGAGAAAATGGCGTTGCTTTCAAGGGGAAAATTAACATTAGTAATTAAAGTGATTATCCCCGACGTCAACCTCTAGGATGACTGTGCAGTACATTGATTAAACCACCCCCCGGGTCTTCCTACATAAAAGCAAATATTGACTTAGTGTAGGAAAACGCGTGCGAGGACGGCGCTGAAATACAATACGTTCGGACTCAGACGCAAAAATTGCATTCTACATGTGCAGACTTCCGTTTTCACTTCTGTTACAAGTAAAAATACCTGTGCTGATGGATCCATGACAGTTCCACAAATCGGCTACCCCGCACACTTTTTCCTACAATTACTCCCTTCGCAACTGATCTGTTGACCCGCAGTTTAAAATGAAAGGTGAAGCAAACAAATCACGAAAAATGAACACAGTAACTTCACATTGACCATGACCTGAGAATAAAGCAATCATTTTCATGTGATGTTATACCTTGTTTGACAAAAGGTATGCAGATGTGTAGTCGATCAAATATTTTTGTTGCTTCCACGGATGCCAATCCTATAGTTGAGTAGAAAACACGAGACATTTATTGCTTGACGTGTCTGCTCTGGTCAAGCAATGCCTCTGGCTACCACGGCTCACCGTTGCTTGCTTTGATGGGCTTTATCCGTTCTCGTATGAAATACCGCGGTGCAGTGAACAAACTCCGCCTCCGATTCAAATAGAAGAAGCACAATAAAGGAAAACTCGGAATAAACAAAAAGTAGCAGGTGATTGTTCTTCTGGGTTACGCAATGCAATGGTTTGCGAAATCAGAATCTGCAGCCAGTAAGATTATGGTATGACCCAACCTTGTACCTTACCTATATGACAAATAACCGAAATAATGAGAGATTTTGCCTACACATGCCAGAAGACATTTTGAGTTGACGTCCACCATGGTCACCTACAGCTCGATCTCTCATATACACAATAAAAACGTTTAGGCAGTAGAAGCTGCAGAATAGTAATTGAAGACGTAGAGGATATCGGTGTGAGCTAACGGGCTATGACACCTACGACAAACCACATAACTTCATTACTACTGCAAAGAGAATTCTTTATAACGTATACCACATGGAGCTTTACTCTACAGTATATTTACGAAGTATCACAATGCACGAATGCACACAATGCGCCGTATACAGCATCATTGACTGCCATATTCGTATTGATATACTGATAACATTTTGGTGGTTGCTGTCTCCTACTGATAAATAAATAATTTAAGAGAAAATTTACAGCACAATCTCGGCATCGATCTTTCGTGCAGTTATAATGGATACTTACTACATATACTTTTCCGCAATTTCCTGTCAGCTTACTACAGAATTCCCTTGGAAAATGTCTTGGAATCGTTTGCTGAGGAGTAATAGTGTAAGCAATTGTCTCATTTTCGTTTGAATGAAAGAGGGATGAGGGTATAAAACCATGTTCGTGTGCAAGAACCCTTGTCTCTGACCCAAGAAAAAAACATCGTACACACAATGAAGGAAGCAAGCTTTCCCTACACGAAACCATGTACTACTACTTGAATTAGGTGTTTTCAGAAAATTCCTCTCAGGGAAAGATAGAGGCAAAAGTTGGAAAGTTGATGCTGCTCACACACACTCCAGCCAAGTAGTAGAGCCTGAGAAATTAAAACCAGCGAAGAACGACTTTCCCGGATCGAACGCGTACATGAGAGGAGGGGAGAAAGAAATAAAAGTTTTTGGTGACTATATGATACCAATAACACAGCCCACACTTTCAGCTCAATACCCCCATTAGTATTCTGGTCGGGACTTTCCACACTGCGGCGATGGAGTAAAAGAACATCACCGTTGATCCTTAATAATGCATCTTTTCTGGCTATAATGGCTGTAAGGAATTGTGATAGATTCTGATCCTTTCTCACTCACTGAGTCTCTCAGACAACTTTCCCCCCTTCTCTTCCTTTTGAAACTCCCCTCCTCATACACATACACACACGCCGAACAAATACTTACACACTTTGGACGCCTCACGCGCCGTGGCTCCGAATCTCTGTTTCACAGGGGACCATATCTAGTTACAGTAAGTTCCTGCAACGAAGAAAGAAACGCTAGACATGACCAATCCCATGCAAGGCCTGAACTTTGTTTTACATATCGGCCCTTCTAGCTGAGGGAAATCAACATAAAAAACCTTCCTTTTGACTTGTATATTACAACCAAAAAATAACTCACGAGAATGCTCCGAGACCGAAATTCGTCTCTGAAAAATGTAGCGTACCACGGGAAGCCGTTATCCCGAGAACCAAGAAATTACGTCTTATAGTTTTAATACTACATGCTTTCCAACAGCTTTCAAGCAGCCAGTCGTCTCCCAAAGAGACGATTTCTACATTTCCCGTGTAAATACAAATAAAAACTATGCTTATCAAGTGCTTTGTCCAGAAACGCCGCACATGACAGTTGTAGGGAGTACTGCATATGTTTGGCGAAATACAGCGAAGTTCCTGAATGCGTGCAAAATAGATTTGAGGCTGACAAGCGTGGAGGCAATAATGCCTAGGCAAGAATTCAAGTTCTGACTTTTTTCCAGTAAACTGGAAGTTTCAGTTTCTCTTGATTTTCCAACAACTAGTCATGAACACTTGAATTGTGTGGTCCATGGAATTACAGAGCGACAAGACGGCAACTAGTTAATATATTTGGACCGATGATAAAAATCACCGTAGAATTCGAACATTTGAAAGCATTCCATTCAATAGACTTCAACATTTGGTTAACTAATACAAAAGTTCATCGTCACTACTGGTGGAAAACATTTACGCCAACCATAAATACAAAAACGTAGACACTCGAATAGACTTTTACAATTGGTCCAACAACAGTAGGCAGGAAATGTAGAAGGGGGCAAACAGAACAAAGAATTCTCAAAGAGCAATGCTAATGATGTTTATCTTTCGGTTTGGAGCGGGTAATTGATAACGCGGTGAGCACCAGAATGAGCTTGTAGCCAGAAATACCCACCCGGCAACAACAAAAAAAGACGATACAAACCCAGTTGTTCCACCTCCCTGGTTTCTCTAGATTGTGACTCGACAGTCTCACACTTATATAGACTTCCAACCTCGAGTAATCTTGTCATCCAATCGCCAAGTCCCTCCCACAGCAAACTCATGAGGGAAGAGACTCCGTTCGTCTCTCTCGTTCTTTTTTCATCTTATCATATCGTCATTGATTCAAACAATGCAGACGTGAAACTATGTACATGTATCACATCAGATTTTGCCACGCAGCTGACTACTAGAATACCACTTGTCCCGACGAAGTCACAATAATTACTTAGCACTATAGGCAGTATAACGTATCTGTGTCATAAAATAATTGTTCACACACAATTACGCCTACGGTAAAGCAATTGAGTTGACCATCAACACACTGTCTGTACTCAAAATGCTCTATGTGTATAGGCAGTATGTACGTAGACTACGTACCTTTTCCTGTTTCTTTCTTCAAGTTTAGTCACCTCCGACACAATATTTCAGACTGCTGGACTATCATACTGACAACTTAACACTCGGTTAGCTTAATTCTTCCTAAAATAATTTATTTGTATATATAAAGTGGCTTTGTATGTCTCTTGTCTCTGAAAAAGTTTGTGAGACACAGCTGCAGGTAGTGGACATCAGTAGAACATGAGGGTGGAACGAGACTTGGGTGTCGGATGTCATGCATTTTGTCGGGGTGGAATACGATTTTTTTAGTTGTGATTAGTATGGGAGCATGCGGCTACTCAATTACTTTTGCTTTAACAACATTAGAGAATCTGAATTAGAGTTTTTATACGATTGAACGTATCAGTGTGCCAACTATTTTTTGGGTATACCATCAACAAAGGCAGACATTTTTGTGACTGGTTTTAATTTCTTCGTTTTCCATATTTCCCGGTTATGGTCATTGATGAGTCGACTTGAGTCATCGCTCATCAAAGCTGGCTGTGATATGAATTAGTCCACATAGTCACAACCACTTTGAGAGGGATGCCAGAAAGTCAGCATATTTTGAGTACTAAACTTCATATCCAGTTGATAAAAATGTAAACACAAAGCATGGAATATCTTGAAAAGTCCGTAGATCGTAGATGCGATGGAATCACCACTCGGTGTTGCTACCGTCCTTCCCACAATGTCATGCACGATTCCAGTGAGGCATTGTGAAATATTGGCATGAGTTGTTTAGATTGTACTTTGGCTGTAAGTTCAACTTTACCATAAGTAAAAACAGCGTGTGAATTTCGCCAGTAAAAACACTTATTTTTCATTGCTTAAACACTATATAAAAAGAATGAATTAGTTCAAAGGCTTACTCAAACAACAGGGAGAAACGGAGAAAGTAAAGTACACGTCTAACAAAACAGGTTTTAACCCTGGCTTGTCATCCGAAATCTGGACTTCCCTTGACGTGTATCCTATCGCATATGTATTATTATTTACTATAGAACTATGTACGTAGTACGTATAGAATACAATAAACACTACCAAGCGGCAAAAACATTGGCAGAAAAAGAACTGGAGGGTTGCATCATAAGAGAAGGGGGTGAGCTGGAGACGGAGAAAGTTAGAACAAATATTCTGGCAGTAGATGTTAACACGAATAAAATACATACGAAGTCAGAACATGAATTAAGTATGAACAACGATCGCAGGCCTTGACACTGACAGTGACAGTATCAACCAAACAGCACACCCGCGAGTGAATTCGACCACGAGAAAAACAATGGCATGACCGAGACAAGTATGTATTACATGGAGAATGGGACACGAGAGAGGCAAAGAGTAGTCATCGACTACAAAGAGTAGTACTACTACACAGAGTAGTACATCGATCGTCGATGTAACTTTTCTTGTGGTGGATAAGCTCACCTTCACTGATAAGTTAAAATTGATTTTTAAACTGATCATGAAAATGAACTTTTTCAAATAAAATGCACGATTGAAATCTGATTGAGCGCTTTAAAAGACCTGTTTCTTACACTCTCAAAGCTAAATTAGAGTTGAAATTTACACAGTACTAACAAATTGTTTCTATTCTAAATTCCTCATTTCCTCCAATCATTTATTATACTTGCCCTTGTACAAACGTCAGACTGTGGACAAAATTGTAATAAATGCCACGATTGGCCATACACTATAAGAGTACTGTCTCAAATCAAATAGTGGACGTCCGTAAGATACATAACGCCGACGAGGGTAAGCTGACTAAGGCTTACGCTCGTAATTTGCATATATTAACTGGTGTAGGCACAAAATTTGGATTTTACGTATTGTTAGCATGGTCGCTGAATCAAAATATTCATGAACAGAAAACACTGGTTTCCGATTTCACTCTATACATAAAAAAAAGTTTAGCCACTCAAATTAGAAATGAACGGACTGCAAATGAACGGACAAAATTAACTGAACTAGCAACAAAGAAATCTACCAACGACTAAATGCATTCTTCTGGCCAACAAATAAAAGAGAAAAAAAAATTTCTTTCAAAGCATTTCTTTTCTGTGGTATAGAAGCTGTGCAACACGTACAATACATGTATGCATATGCACACCACAAACTCTCCCTTACTTTCCAAATGGGTTAGTAGCTTGCCATTTACATCATTTTCTACTTCACTTTTCATTCTTTCTTAAAACATCAACCTTACAAGTATTATATGTACAGTGTCAGTAGCAGCTGGCAACCAATTTTTATTCAAACTAAAATGTGTCTTTGTTTTTAGTACACGAAGAAGACCTACGACTATTTCACCAGTGAACAGTAGTGAGTGTCAAGGCCGTTTTGTAACTGTGTTCACAAACACTTCAATGCAATTTAATATTTTCCCTTCCCACCAAGTTTCATTACCAGGCTAGTGTTAATATTGCTTAATTCTCCGGAGCACCTTGCTCAGGATTTACAGACTGTCAACCCGGATTTACCACGCCCCCTCTAACTCAGGTATGTGGTACGTACCCGCAAAAACACCTTCCCAATTTGACTTGACTATTGAGAAAACGTAGCCCTTCCATGTATTTTTAGGGTCAGAAAGGGAGGTTAAGTGAGTTAAGGGATTAAGTGTTATTTACATGGGCAAAATGGCTCAAGCTCAATTGAAAAACCAGAGATACAAGAATATGTATATGCAATAGGTATAGTTATTACTCAAACTCATAGTTTTGTACTTTTCAATGCTTCCAAAACTGAAAATGTCCCGATTATTACGCTACGTCTACGGCAAAAATGATGCCACTGAATGAGAAATATTGTTGGACCGTTGGTTAAAAATATGAACGATAACATCGTCTCGGTAGTATTGCTTTGTAAACCCGAACCCTTCATCGCAATTTCTGACTCTCTCCTTCCCCGGTGTCGCCCATTTTATCTCTTCCGCCTTTCCGTCTCGGAGATTTTGTCTCCCTCCCTCGCTTTGTTCTCGTAAATCTGGTTTCTCTACCTTCTGTCTCCCTCCCTTCCGCCTCGCTATTTCTCTCTCAACCGCTCGTCTCTTTGTTTCTCTTTCCTGTCTTTCACTCTCACTTGTGTCTCCCTCCCTCATTTAACTTACCCGCTATCCCACTTGTCATTACCTCGCTTGTGTCTCCATCCCTCACACATCTGACTCCCCCTTTGTTTCTCTCGTTCACGAATCTCTCCCCGGTATGGACCCTAGTAATTTTAATATGGGTAAGTACATGCCCTATGCTGGAATACGATGACTAACTCCGTTTTATTTTTGTGACGCTGGTGGACTTGCTCCGTTTTAAACTAAGTCAAATTGGGATTGCAATTTTAACCTACTCAAGGTGATATTTAACCCCCGCTGAAAACGGCGTTAGATCGCCGTGTCTACAATGTGTTCTAATACAAAAAACTGTTTACATTCATTTTACTCTCGTCATTTGTACAATTCATATGATTAACCTCCGTCTTAGTCGAACAATACCGGTAATACATAATATATGTACAGCACATCTGTGGACTTACGTTCTATTTGCTTTGTATTAAGTGCATGAATCAAGAAAAGTTTGATAAGAAAACTTCCGCATTCTGTATTCCATTGTACGTAAACCATTGTTTTTAGCTACCGTAATTATCAGAACCTATACTCCTACTTAAACTTATTTACGACACAAGAAATATTTGTTGACTTTCGCATTCGTTATGCCATCAGTCTGATTGTTCCGCTGTCATGGCGCTGATCCGGGTGACGATTATAGTTGTCCAAAAGGGAGAATCGGAACTCGTCAAATATGGCTGTGATATGAAAAGAATAAAACGACACACCACAGACAATTTGACGTGGCACGCTCCACCCACCCCTTCATATCTCCCCTTTCGTTTTAATCTTGTCGCTGGCTTCTTCTATCCAGTGTGGTCAGTGTCGCTTTATCATCTCAAAGCTCATCAAAGGTGGCTGTGATATGAACCAAAGTACACACGCATTTCACAGCTCCCTTGACGGCTTCGCGGTGAAAAATATTTCTTGATCCGCAAACTCTTCTCCGTTGGCCACGTGTAGGACATCTTCAAACGTATACATTCGACCCTTTGAAACATGCCTACACTTCATACTTTCCGCCCTTACAGGGAAAGTAATCTTTTTATAAGAACTAAATTTCAAGTGGTCTCTTAATAAAGTTGATTACCTAACACTAGCTGCTTCGCTGAGCCTTGACCTTCACTAGCTCACATAGTACTGTAAAGCTAGAAGCTACCAAGTTACATTAACACGTTTAGCAAGGCCAAAATATTAAGCCGAGTAGTGATCTTTCGTTACATCTAAATTAGTAGAATCAATAATTGAAGTTATTTATACGTTGATTTTGAGACTTTTTTGCAGGACTCACGCTGAGCAAGCATGGGACATCGAAGAAATGGATGAAACAGCTTAAACTTAAAGCTTAATTCGTTAACTTTCAAACTCCACTGGATTTAAATTTTCTCTACACCCATATATAAATTAAAAATCGTGGGTTTGTTACTACTTCATGCCTCGTTGTAAAACCCTTCGTATTACATATGTATTATGGTGGCTTGGAAATTGTGAAAAATAAATACGAACTCACCTAAATTATTAAAACAGTAGACATACATGTATTTCCTATTCTTGAGTACTACCTCTAATCCTTACGTCGGTGTTAATGCATAACTAAGAATTTATTTAGAGCAGTTGGTTCATGTGCAACCTGTCCATTCGTACAACATAATATTTCTTAGGGCATTCAAGTTCATGTAAAGGAAATGGAGTTTGTTCATAAACACATGTACAGAATACCATCCTCCCACACATCTCGTAGAAAACACGCGTACAACCATTCTTCTTCCTTTGACTCGACGTGAAAGTAAAACCAAAACATCACATGCCAGTCTACCACTTCCTCAAAACTATTGCAGAAATCCTGTCTATAGCTCTTATACGTTATATTCACCTCATCAATTGCCTAACATTAACTGTAAAGCCTCTCATGACTGTGACGAAATTATCTTGCCAATGTAGCTGCCGAAACGTTCAAGTGTAAGGCGTGAAAGACAAGGTAGTGAGATGCACAGTGGAAATCACCATCTCACTACCCATGTCTTTCAGCCTTCCACAGGAAATTTCACCGTATGTACTGTATACAATGAAATCTGTTATCTTCCAGTTTCCCTCCTCTGGCAAAGTTGCAATAATAATAGGTAAAATTAAATAATTTAAGGCGTGAAGGAACTGCCACTAAACGGTTTTGAGCTACTAAGCAGTTAAATATCACTATAACATAGTTTGAACAAGGAAAACAACCATATACATAATACAACGTGCTTACTGCTTACATGTGTGCTAGACGTCCAAACTGAATCACTAACCCCAAGCATAACAATCCCAGCCAGAGTAGCGCCAAATGTTGCAATTCATTGTTTTCTTACGTTGATATTACATTACAAATCAGCTTAGGGCAACATCAACAAATATCTATTAATGACAGTCTTACAATTTCGGCGCAATCTCAATTATGGCAAATAATTATAATATTTTGGGATAATTATATTCTACCTAAACACATTTAAAAGCACTTTAAAGACACGTTTACAAAACTAGGAGTTAAAATACTAAAATGTAGTATAATATTCACATCTACAACATTTACCACTGCCCTGAAATAAGTGTCGAAAAAACTTGAGATTTTATTTACCTTAAAACCTCCCAATAGAAGTTTTATCAACTGTATACCGAATTGCTGCTAAACAACGTTACCAACTAAGTTGAACTTTTGACGTATAACTATCTATTAGTATTTTATTTATACACAGGTACATATATATTGGATAAAATTAACAAGAGAGAAGAAACAAATACACATGAGCAAGTACACTTTCGAACAACATTTGACATGCATACATCCGTATAAGTATATACATATAGTACACCTCACCACCACAGTATTACATGCCATATATATTATGCATTTTACAGGATTATCGACTACTCGGGGAAGCATCCTCAATGTTTTTTGCTTTCGTTTTTCACAGCACGGAAAAGAGAAATGGATACCCATTCATGACTTGGAACCCCGCAAAAGGTTCACAACTCACAACGCTTAAACATAACGCATATGGGGTGCACGCGTCTGCTCAGCGCCACGATATTTTAAACATAGAAAAAACTCATTTCCGGTCTTACGTTTTTAGAATTCAGTAGCTATGTATTATCAGGAACTAATATACATTCGACGGGAAGGAACAAGCATACATTAGGGGATACAGGGATTACCCTAAAAAAGTCCTCCAAATAGATCAAATAAGACTACCGCAAGAAACCACACGTATATCAAATAACCAAACATTTGACCGTGTTGTCAAAATTATGAAAGCGACGATACTCTCAATCTCAATACTTCTAAATTGTCAAATCTTGGTTTTTAATCCCTCATTTTCATTATAACATAATCTTTCTGGTTGACGAGAGTATCAATGACATTATTAAAGTCAAGAAATTTAGTTTCATTCACTTTGTATTTATCTATTAAGATTTCAAAAAACAAAAGTATATATGAGCATATGTATATATAGCGCAAATAACAAAAATGGACATCTAACGACCAGTAGTTCAAAAACAAACAGCTGAGCACAGTTGGGTTGCTGAGCAGTAAATGCTATAATAGACCTTCGCAACGAAATCACAAAATTTCTACAGAATACCCAACCAACAAACATTCCAGCATAAAATAATACTAGTATTTACAAGGATTTGTCTCAGACTCCGAACACATCTTCCTTATAAAAAGTCGTTGAGCTGACTGAATCCATTTACTCGGGCTCAGGAATGATGCAATTTCAATGAATAAACCCGAAATTCAATTTCCCCCGTCAATCAGTCTGACAACATAATGCAGTAATAAAACAGATTGTAAACATTTTTTGGTCGAGGGAGGCCAAGGAAGCCGCAGGTGTTTTTCTTACATTCATATTCAGGATTCTCTATTGTACGTGTATATATACTTGTGTACAATGAGCGCACGTCTACGTTACATCGTCGCAGATACAAATGAAATCTTCAAGTGTCTGCTTCAAACTTACAATACAAATAGTGTAGCCCTTTTGAACCGACAAAACGCCGGGCAAATAGCCCCGTTGTCCGGGACCAAATCCACAAAACATTGAGCAATATATTGTGGCACCAGAAGCAAGAAATGCAGAGGCAAGGTCAAAATAAACATTGCTATCAGCAAAATGCTGAATTTATTCTTCAATACTAAGCGACAATACAAAATGTGTTTGCAGACGATACCTTTAACAACACACAGAGTCGGAATTCGTAGGCCCTTGAAAGCAATCCTCAAACAAGCGACCCGAAACTATGCATACTTTCATGCTATGGGAATCCACGTAGAAAGGGTATACAAACAACGCCCGACACCATGTGCATCAAAATTCAACAAATATTCGTACGGCAGGTAGGTGAAAGAATCTGGTTTAGAGAAAACGGTCAATGAGTACTAGAACCATTTCCAAGTATAAAGGCTATTCCCATTCAAGACTACATAGCCGGGCTGGGAATTTCATGGGCGCCATTCATAAAGTACGTGCATATGCATACATCCAGCATCATTCTAGACAAATCACGCAGAGAATCTCACATTCCATACAGTACAAATCATTACAAAAAAGTATCTTGACAAGCAGCAGCACGTAGCTCAAAGACCGCTACCAATAGGTTATTAAAGGCAAGCTTATATCTGAAATAATAATCAAGCAAAAAAGGACCCGAAACTAATGTTTGAATTTTAATGCACGTATAAGCGTTATATAGCGTCCGAAACTATTGCACTTGGGTCAACACCTTTGTAATTAAAGTTCACCGCTTAGAAATTCTTTAACTAATTAAATTCAGGGAAACTATATAACAATGAAACACTGAACTCGTAATTCTCAAAATATTATTGTACTGTATCACAGTAAAAATGCTGGAGGGAAGCGCAGACCGTCATGGAGGGAGGGAGATTGAAGTCATCCCTATTTATCAAAGGGCACGACTAAATTCTGAATGGTGGGTGCACGATGGACAACGCCAAAATTGTATATTTCTATCCGCAATCGAAAAGTAAGTTTCAAAATAAAGTAACCTGTGAAAGGTACGGACTTGAAACAAGTTTCCCAATTTAGTCCTTCAGATTGAACCAGTGAAAGTCTCAGCTGTCATTAATTTTAGTATTCTCTTTTCTCCGAGAATAATTTCTCAACTAATGATTTGCCAATACAATGTATAAAACAACTATTTTAAAAAGAAAATAATGACCAACTAGTTGATGAAAAAAACAAGAGCTAGAGTTTGGCAATAGTCTGTTAGTATTTAATATTGTTCAACAATTAGGTTATGGGAGGAAACAATAGTCACATTTAATGCATAATATTTCTTCTAGACTAAGTATTTTAGTCATCTGCGTTTATTCATTAATTCAATTTATACCTACTTATCAAATTATTTAACATCCGAATGTTTGCTTCAGGCTTCAGTACTTTCATGCTCATTTGCAGTTGCATAGTATCTAATATTATTTTTCGCATTTTGTATTTGCAGTTTTTGAGAAATAAGAACACTTAAAATATTTAATTTAAAAACCAAACAACTCAATCTAATTGGCAGCTAAACAAAGTAATAACTTGTGTCTAAATCCAACCGGATTAAATTTCTCACGGGCGTATGTATTATGTATGCGTATGGAGAACGGAAACGGAATTCACGAAACATTGATGAATATTCACATATACCGAGTTACTACAACTTTGAGCTTTTACAAGAATTTACCGGTTATGATGGCAACTTTGCAACTCGCTGCGTAGTCTGCACATCATGAAAAGGAAACAGGCGGGCTGGCTGCAGGGAAAATGCACAATAAATGAAAACAGCTATGCTTACCTCAGTCATTTCCGCACGGAGATCTTCCGGAGCAAATTCTTGGGTAAAATCCACTATTACAGGTAAGACACTTTCGGCTACTTGGCTTGAAGCTACTATTCCCCGTTCTAATAAAATTAAAAGACCAGATTGGGATGCTTGTCTCACCTGAAAAAAAAACAATTTTGTTACTATAAACTTTCTAGCATACAATAAGACTTGGGAGTCAGTACAAGTCAAATTAAAGCTCACGAAACAAAAATGCTGGTAAAGAGAACGACAAACTTTTTATTTGCTACACAGCATAGACAAATACAATACACAAAATTGACATGTCGATTTTGTGCTGTAATATTACGTAACAATTACTCGATAGATAATACTATACTCTTTCTGCTCACGTATCTGCATAACTTTTCTTAAATCTTTCTTACCTGTGTGAAACGGTCAGTCAAGGATCTGACAATGTGCGGTAAAATATGTTGAGGCACCACGAAATCCAGTCTTGGACTCTCTTCATGACAGAAAAGAGCTATCTGTGGCATTTGATCCATTACTTCCGCTCGTACAGATTGCTCTACGAAACAAAAAACTGGAACTTAATAATTGTCAAGCCCAAGGCAAGGCAATTATTGGTAGTGAATGATTGTAAGGAACTGAATCCACAATCCACATCTCTTATTCCGGATTTTTTCCTACTCTTCTGCACCGTGGTGCTTTCAAACCGACCTGTGCAACGCATAACAAATGCAACAAACTATTGTTTACACGTGTAGAATTACTGTAACTCTTGTAAAATCAGAGAAATTTATTTCCTGCCGCACAGCTTTCTTTAACAAAGCATAAAACTTTTTTCGCAGCCTCAAAAACATTTTCCTCCGAAAAATGTTCGGAGAGGAAAAGAACGTCTTGTCTGTGCATGTGTGTGCGGAAGAGTCGTTCAGTGTATGTTAGGCACACAGAATCCGTCCATCCGTAAATGCGAAGGGATAAAGGGGTTTCCTGCGCAAATGCAGCGCCGCATGATCGATACTTGCAACGCTTTCAGCGTGTAGCAGTGGAGTAGAGAACAGAGGCAACGGTCGTAGTAAAAGCTGTAGTAAAAGTAGTAGTCAGTAGTAAAACTACTACTTGTAGTAAAAGCAGTTATTGTAGTGGGTGTAGTAGTAGAGAGAGTATAGTGTGTAGTTTCTGTTTCTTCATACACTCTGAGGTAAAATCAAGCGTGTGCAATCCGAACGAATCAACCCTCCTACGAGGGAATCTTCACAACCTTATGCAGGAACAAAGTTGAACAGTTGCATGCTTTTGTTCCATAATGAAAAACCTCCTTTTCGGGTCCAAGCTTGCTTACTTTCTGAATATTTTGTTTCAGCAACTTCTTCCAATGAACTGAAGCAAGTGCGTGAAAATCAGGTAAGCAATTAACAGATATAGCACGCAATGTATGTATAATACTTTCTTTTTAGTAATATTCGCCAGTCAACTCGATTTGTTGATGCTTACTTCAATTATATTATCAACACTTTCACGTACTATTGAGGAAAATGTTTCATTGAATGAAGGGAACTCTGCTGAGCTTCCCTTCCTTGTGCATCCTTTTACTCAATGTATGACTCTGCAGATGAACATATGTATACACAAATGGAAAAAATCCTTCACTCAGGGCATGCCTGCGTCCTTCTTTAACACAGGACTTGTAACTCCTACCCGCACATCTGCTAGCACTATATTATACTGATCCCAACACAGTGAAACTGACAAAAAGAATGTAACATTAGATCACTTTCCATTTCCGGTCGGGTTGAAACACACTTCCTGCCATGTCGCACGCCGATGTGTCCCACAACAGCAAGTTACGCTACGTGCAACAACGTATGTACGTGTATACGCCTGACTATAATACAAATACGTAAATATTCTACAATGTCGACTACATTCGTAGGCAGACTTACACAGCCGTGTGGAATAGTCTGGAGTGGAGGGGAACAGAACATACAATTCTCACTATAACTACCAAATTCAATTCTAGCCACATTTACGAAGAAAGCAAAACGTTATTATAGTAGCATGCAACCTTTGCATTATGTCATTCCAGCGCAACAGTACACTATCAGTGCATTCGACATTCGACTTCCTATCATCTGCTTCTAATATTTTTTAACACAAGCACCTGTAATACTCTTTCAAGGAAGGTCACTGATTTTTACAATGTTAACTTAGACGCTTTATTTGCAATTAAGGAATCTGCATAAAAACAGCATCGAAATTAGCTCCTCTATACAAAAACTATTACAATAGTTCCGTACAAAAGAAAATTCAATATAAAATTTAATTACGACAGGGAATCCTTCTACCTTTTCGTGGATTGCCATTGCATTAGTTCATGCATTAATAGCGCAACATTTGTTGAACGACAAATGGTGAAGCTACTAAATATAGCATGAAGTGTCTAAACTCTAAAGGACTGATTTTGAAACTCACAGGTCTACAACCTATAGCCGACCAGGACTATTGAATTTTCTTAGAAAGCTTCCCTTAAACTACAAAAAACGACTGAGCGTCAAAGTATCAACACAGACAAGACGAGAAGAGTAAATGAGTTTCAACAGTTGCCTCCCTCCCTTCTAAATTTTTTTACGGAAACACAGATCAAGCGATAATTTTTGTCATTTAGAATTGGCACCAGCCAACTTCATTATACGGTCACATGCATCAATACCTAAATTCTGTAAAAACAAAGAATATAAATGAAACACTTCATTCTAATGTATAAGGGAGGGAGGTGTGCTGACAATTAGGAACCCTTGTGCAGCACTAGTGTAAGGAGACCATTTCTACAGGAAATGGGTCTAAGATTGTCAATCATCACTATAAGAATAGTCCAATTCGTGCTGGCGTCTCAAAGCAGAGCCAAACTACAAAGATGATGATGATGATGACTTTGAGTGAGTGCAACTTTCTACTGTTGTCGTTTCATTCTGGTACACAAAAAATCATAGGCAGTGACAGCTTTTGTGAAAACAATCGCAGAAACAACTATTATATAATATTATTTCTATTATCCAGCTAGATATACATACATATATGTAATCAATAATCTGTATTATTTATTTATAATCCATTACCCGTGTACATTTAAATGAAATCGTGTAACGAGTGAGAGTAATTCTTTACGTTTGAAATGCTAGATGATTATTTTCATATTTCAATCTACAAGGACAAGCAGGTTAGAGTAGAAGGACGTAATCTTATGACAATGCATACTCAGCGCATTCTCTTTCCCTACAATGAATTGGTTTCCCTGCAGTAAACATACCTAGTGATCACTTCTACTTACCCGGTAAAAGGTAATATGTTGCCATTAGTATGGTTGAAATTTGTTCAATATGTAGCTAAAAATGGTTAAATGTCTGGAATAAAGGATACTAATAAAGCAAAGCAGAAACGAACATGGCAAATGCATTGCATTACTGTTTCCGATACGTAAGTAGTAAGTACAAGTACCTATGAACACAAGTATACAGATACGAGTGAGGCTACAAAAAAGGAACTTTTCCCTCTTCTTTAAGTACACATGTAAGCACAAACATGAACAACTGGAGATTGTCACCATCACCCCTTACAAAATGACATGGCACGTGTGTTCTAAAATATCCTCTGAATGGTGTACAAGAAATATAGTGCTACGTGCACAGACGACACGTTTCCGAATGAGAATACCTATGTACGAAAAACGGGTGCATCCACAGAGAACCACGCACAAACACTGACGTTACAATAATACCAAAGCGTACTCCCATAAGTGCAGCTGCTGCATAAACCACTGGTCAAATTTCAAACAGTAATTTCATTTACAACTTCTCGTTCCCTGACCGCTAATTCGTTTTTGAGCCCTTATCGACAATTATACAAATGCCGCCTCCCGTCACTTTTATTATGCACGTCCCTGTACAGACTGAATACCTTTTAACACGTGCTTCCGTTTTTACTGCTCTGACAAGAGTGCTTCAATTCATATAATGGCCTAGGTATGGCGCTTTTAACCCTAGGATGACTGCTTACTAGAAACAGACTCGGAAAGTGAAAGTATTACGTAAAATGCATTTTATTGTGAAAGACACATTCAAATAAATTGTTGGAATGATACTTTCACCTACCGGTCTTTTCCCATGTCAACTGCATAACGGATTACTTTATGCTAAACGCTAAACTACAAATCATGTCCGAAATTCAAGCAACTCACCTACGTCGTCAACTAATTTTTCGATAATAGCGATGACCCCACCAACATCTTGCTCGGCGAAATAAACTTGCCGAAATGCTTCCAACATTCCTCGGGCGGCGGTTTTTCTACAGAAAGAAAAAAATGGGATTTAAGAAGCATTTAACGACGTAAGAACAACTTCATCACGATACATTCATTCATTCTCAATTTTTTTCAAAAGCTTACGTCTATATCCACAAGCAGCAAATAACCTCGAACAATCGTGATCTAGTGTTACCATATTTACATTACAAAAGTTCAGCAATTCCGTCGAAATTAAATATAATACACGCATACGTAAAGGGTAAAAGGGTAAAACACGTGTCATCTGCCTTCGTTAAATCTAGAAACTGAAAATGTACGCTTTAAGGAATTCATACACTACGGGTGAGGATTGAGGATCACGAGGAAAATTACTCCCACTTGTACCTTTCACTGTCTGTGCAGCAGCCGGTTCGAGAGTTAACCCGAACCAATAGCAGCAGAGAAAATTAAACACCACAACCACCAAAATTAAGTCAGACATTCCATCAGCATGTCATTGGCTAGCTAATTTAAGGAATTCTAAAGTTAGATCCGTTGCTCTCATTCGTCTGGGTTCTCTTAGGACAATCAACTTCCACAAGTCTCACGAGAAGGGTAGAAACAAGATCCCATTTTGTATAGGCAATAGGCACCTAAAATTAGCATCTATGTTAAAAAGCAAGTACCTCGCTTCTACCACCGATCCCACCGAGTGTGAGCGTTGTCATTCTACGCTTGTGAGATTCGTTTTCTTCGAAGGCATCACAACAGTACAAAACAAGAAATAGTAGACAGGAAAACAGCCAGCTTCATAGATCCCATGAATTCTACAGGGCATTTCTTAACTGTTAAGCCCCTCTCAAATCAAATTGTAAAGGCACTGCGATGACGCGTTTGAAAACGTGATCAATTTTGTTTACCATTACACCACATCGAAGACGTCAAATTGATTGTCAAAACTATATAGTTATACGTAAATGTGACCACAGATAGCATTCTGGATTCTTGCTTTACACTAAAAACATATTTTTAATAGTTAACAGGACAGCAAATTCAATTTTCTAAATTTGGGAGCTCCACTGATACTTTTTAAAAATCATTTGAACAATTTCCTTCGCAATTTTCAAAAAATAATTATATAGCACAATAGCAGCACGAAGCTTTTGACCGGACAAGCATACATTGACATTTCAGAATGATGAAGCCTGGTTTCGGAAATTTTCGTTCCAAGCACCGAGTACGAAAACAAATAATGTCCTCCAAGTTCCATAGCTTCAGAATTTAAATAACTACACCAATGTTATCGATATAATTGATCCATGTGAGCAATATGAATACGCTGACCTGCTATTTTGACTGCATATATATGTATAATCTAATTTTAAGTTCGAACATAATTTAAATGCTGCGTTTTAAATATTTGATCTAATACCCACCATGCACCATTAATCGAAGGACTTTATGAACCAAAAACTTGATCTTATTCCATTTTTTAAAAGAATTTTGCATTTTCGTACCCTGCGTAATATAGGACAGTGGTTTTAAACTGTTAAAAAGAAAGATGCACGCCATAACATAACAATGGAATAAAGTTTATAGCGATGCGTCCCAAGTCCCAAAACTATAAGAAAACCGAAAGGTCCAAAAGCAAGCTGAAGAAAAGTGTATGCATGCACTACAAACCCCTTGAAATTCAACAACCAAAACAGCATTCCAAGACTGGACGTGGGCGGTAACCTCAACTTGAACTCAAACACACGCATTCTTTCCATCTTTTTCCTCTTCTTCCAAGGAACATTCGAAATGTAACATTCCTTTTCCTTTATCATCCTTAAACCAGCAACCAAGAAAGTCCAATACGTTCACCAACAAGAAGTGTATATACAATCGAAACTCGAAAACGTACGTGCTTCGAGGTACCTAACATATTTGGGAGTAAATTTCAGAGGATACGACAGGGTAAACAAGTACCTACACACTTTCCCAGGCGCGAATATCATTACTCTCCATGCTTTAGTCCATCTCTTCGTACTTTTTAGAACAGAATTGTCGAAAAGATGCGTAGCAAAAGATACAAACAGCAATGATAAGCACCAGACAGTACAGAGCATTAAAAAAAAAAAGCTACAGCAGGACTTGATGCCCATAAAGAAGTACACTTTTTCTACCTCTCAAACATGGCTCCGGTAGAACTTGTTTCAGCCAACCTCGCAAGAACAGTGGTGTAATCATTGGGGCCAGTATCGCCACCTCCAACCGCCAAAAGATCGCCACTACATCCAATCCCATCTAAAAAAAACAAATTCGAGAGATCCCAACATGTGAGTAATGAACCATGTCAACGAGGTCCTTCAATGTAACGTCTAAATCTAAAAATCCAATAATATATATTTCCCCCTCACGAAAAAAAAAAAAAACAAGTGAACAAAACAAAAGTAAAAAGAACTCAAAAGTTTCTTTTCTTTTCTTTTTCCTTAAATTTTATGTTTGTGTTTCGTTACCTGAATCTCCGTCGTCACCTCCATCCGAAAAATTGTATGGGTCCCACTCTGCGAAAAAGAAAATCACACACTTTTTGTTTTTATTTTTGTTTTCCAAAAAAAAATAAAAAATCCCCTATACACACAAAAGACAAGACACCATTTTTTCTCGGTAAAATAAATAAAAAATATAACTAAATAAGAATCAAGTATTATTTTAAAGTTTTCAATTTTTTTTTTATATATATATATATTTTTTTTTTTTTGACACTAGAAAACTCACCAGCCATATTCATACACTACGGCGACGGCGACTATACGCACCTCACCCTCTCTTTTATCCACTTTGACTTTTTACTTTACAGAAAAACTTTCAGTTCTCTCGCGGTCGCAAGTCGCTCCAAAAAGAAGAGAAAATCACATCATCGAGAAAAAGAGAGAGAAAGAGAAGAGAGAAGAGAAAAGAAGGGAGCATGTATAAGTATGGAGTATTCCCAAAAAAAAAAAAAAGGTAAAGCTTTATGCTCACTCAGCCCTTAAGCCGTGTTCAGACTTTCCCGTGTACTTTTTATTTTGCATTCCCTTCAAATTCACTTCCTCCGCGCTTGCTGTTTCATGTTTATACTTTACTTTTTCATTTACGGCTT
>JAQGBT010000017.1:0-130876 GCA_034698585.1 Disparrhopalites patrizii
TACATTTTGGATATAAATTGTTGTACATTTTAGATATAAGTTTTTGTACATTTTATATATAAATTTTAGCACATTTTGGATGTAAATTTTTGTACATTTTAGATATAGGTATATGTATATCGGAATAATATTTTGTTGGTATAATTGGCAATCCTTTCATTTTTTCAAATGAATTTTAAATTGTTTCAGGTTGTGCTGTTTCACCGTACAGCCACAATGTCTGTTTTTATCCCCAAAGGCTAAAGCCGACTGACTGAAGCGATTCAATGCACGTACATAGTATTACAATACATGAATAAATTTTGTATACATGTATAGGTACACATGTATGTAATATCTAAATTTAAAAAGCAAAGACTTATGAAGTTTCTTGGCCAAAGGCAGTCGTTATACGGGACAATTCCAGCACGGAAAACGCATGCAAAACCTTTCTAACGAGACATCGCTAAGGACCCACATGCTGATGCTGTGTCAAAAAATGCCAGACGTAGGTATTGCCCACATGTTTATTTACGATAGGAGGTACATATACATATGTAAATGAGTTGGTTTTAATTTTTTAATCCAGTATCAATAACCGCCAAGTCGCCGTTGAGTCAATCAAAAACATCAATCAATAACATTTTCAACAACGTTCAATCAAAAACATTATACACTGAAAATAAAAGAGGAGCCTTAATGAATTTCTTTCGTTAATTAAAATATTTATTATTCTGTCATTTCCTGTCAAGGTGGTCCTTCAGGTATTTCACAAATGTAGGGAACACTTTGAAATGCGAGAAAACTATTTATTGTATACAAGGTTGTTTATGCTCACCGCAGACCTAATCGGAACTTGTTGACATGTTCTGGCTACAAAAAACAGGTACATATACAAAATGGAATACTGTTATAGAGAACATAGATATTATGTATTCCTTGTCCTAGGTTCTCAGAACTTCTTGGCGTTATAGAGAACTTGCTGTTATAAGGGGTGCTGTTATGATGAGACTCCACTGTCGCTGTCAGGAAAGGCAGCTTAAGAAAACAGTCCAAGTGCATTAGAATCCTTTAGAAATTTTCATATGTTCAAGGGCAGACATTTCTTCTATAGGAGACAAGAAAGATTGATCGGGAATAAGCTACACTGCGTATGGATAAAATAAATCTTTACTCTGCATAACGAGAATCCGCGATATAGTCGAAAACAATCCCTAACTCCTTGCAATTGCACAGCTTTAAGGAAATGCCATGAACAGACTGGTTGTCTGAGAAATGACAAAATCCAAAAACTGAAGGACACTATCCCTCCCAACAGTGCCAAAATTTCCTTCCCGTATTCGGATTGGCTGTACAGCCCGGAACCTTCTCTCCAATACTCGGCATTCAAACCGACCACAGGATATGCCCAAGAACTTGGTACAAAATTGGGCAGCCACCAAGCGCCTTTGAACGTGATCCGAAACTCGGTAAAGTGACCCTGCCTGGAATTTCTGGTAGATCGCAACCAAGATGCAGGTAGGGATAAACACGAGAGCATGGATACCCGAGATTTTGATTCCCGCATAGAACAACAAGATGGTCCCGCCGAAGTTGTTCAGTTTTTGAAAGTACAACCAAGTGGGATAGAGCAGGTTGAAGTATTTCACCTCCATTTGAATGAAGAGAATCTCTTCCAGAGCAGTTCGGACCAAACGAGCGTAATAAAATTTATATCTGCGCCATTGCCTATAGAAAAAAAAATATTTCGTTTGAATATTCGTTGAATTTTTTTTTTTTTTTCAGGAAATCAAAATGTATGACAACGGAGGTCTTACTCGATTTCTGGTTGGGTGGAAAAGATGTGTATTTCCCTCGTGTAAGGCGGGAGAAGTTGGACAGCGTACATAAATACGAATACTACAGCTATTTGTTGTGTCAGGGCCAAACATTCGAATATCCACATCAGGAATGATACTAACCAGGTCCGATAACGCATGGGGAGAATGGAGTAAAGAGTAAATTTCCCAGGCAAGGTAAAGACGAGAAGGACAAAGAATTCAAAGAGAGCTAAAATCGTCAATAAGGGCATAGCTTGGAGAGCTCGCTCATCAAATTCCCGTTTATTTCTGTCTCTATTTCCTTTGTAGAAAAAAGTGCATTTCATTATTACCGGAGAAATCACTTCGTATTTTAATTTAATTAATTAATAATTTGTGTTTCCCAATAACTTACTCTCACTGCGGATTCGAATGCATTGGTGCATCTTTGTCAGAAGTTGGGACATGTCCTTTTTATTCTTATGTAGCAACCAGGCGGACCCAAGCCCGAGCCAAGCAAAATTATTCATGTCAAATAAAAAGCAATTGTCGGCCATCTCCGCCGCTTTAAAATTGACGAGAGTATCTAACGACCTACAAATCCTGTAGGCACTCGGGACTACAATTAAACAGAGGGTTTTGAAAAGCCAGGACAAGCTTTGGGTGACAAACATCCTGCCACTCTTCAAGTCAATTCCCACGGGAATAAAGTTATATTTACATAAAAATTCCAGGGTGCGAAAATTCCACTCCAAATCATTTAAGGTCAGCATTTTTTCATGGAATTCCGAAAATAAAAACGTATATATATATATATATATATGTATATATATTTACAACAATACTGAATTGTTGCGCAAGTTATGGATTCATTTACAAAAATTCATGCAAAAATATTTTTCAAAAAATTGCGGATCACACTTCCCTTGCCTTTACCTTCGGAACTCTCAGCACATTCGTAAATCCTTGTATGCACTAACTAATATATGTACCTAAAGATACCGAGCTGTCTCGTGGTTAGAATTCGGAACATGCTGCGTGTTTGAAAGCTCAAATAATTGTTTGCAAAAAGTAAGTGGGGGAAACGACTTTTTATGAAAACCCAGGAAAGGAAATGTAAAAGGACTACGATTGTCGATAATAGCAATCTACTATCTTGAAACATGTCAGCACGTGTGGAAAAACATTGTTTGTGTTGACGTCCAAATAAAGTACACTAGTATGCACTTACAATTAAAGAGTCTAGTATTATATGCAAAAGTAGTACTTACAGAATGTCAAGAAACGTTTGGCAGTCTAGTCTATGCGCCAAAAGCCATGCAAAGTGGGAAGGCATGTATATATTCTGTGCATAATGTTTTGCAGATCTAGGGCAAAAGATTTCATCGAAATCTAGATAATAAGATAATCAATAAGATATAAATCTTGGGGATTCCCTAAAACAAGATGAAAACCCTAAATTTTTGACTGTATATGTATGTGTATGTATATAATTCCGCACCACCATGAAAAATGGGAAAAACAAATATTCCAAGTTTTATTGCAGAGCTAGAAAAAAATCTCCACGCAGATTGGACAGGGATTAATCAAATTATGGAACATTTTCTGCGCCAAGTACGACACGTCATGAGAATCTTCGACAAGATCCATTTTCCATCGCCATAACTTGGTCAATTCCTTTTGGCTTTGAGTGGAGATCATTTTATATTTCTGCGAATAATTCTTGCGTTTCCCGTTTTGCACGGTGGTGGAAATATAATATGCATGACCCTGGAGAGAAGATTATTGGAAGAGCCTCGGGCCCTTGAAGGTCAAATTACTCAATATAATTTGGGCATTACTCAAAGGTTTATACAGACAGGAAATAACCTTTTTGGAGAAAACTAAAACAGAATTCTGTGACAAAATGCTTTCTATGCACATGGAGTTGTTTTACTCAGCTTTTCATTAGGCAGACCTTACGCTACATTTCCTGGTGCTCGCAAGATTTTAATCTAAAGAGGTTTTTCTGATTCCACAATTCTTGGGGATTGACTGACATCCGCTTCCGCATTAATAAAGCTACTCCAACCTTGGTTTTTAATTCGTATCAAAGCCCAATTTGGACCCAGACTGCCAAAATGGTTCTCAGTCTGGTTGATGACAAATTCCAAATGGGAGGGGATTGTCGAAAGTCCTGAAATTCCATTGACGTATTCTGATTCTGTCAACGGCCTTCAAACGCCTCCAAATTACATGATACTCAATATAATCCCACTATTAAGACAGAAAATGGCCAAGATGGTGGCTTTCGTCTCTATAAGGGCGACCCTGGAAGCCTCAGAATTTGATGCCGGCAACGATGAGGGCAATTTCAGTGGACAAGTCTCTTGCATGCCCTGCCTGTCTACCCTAAATATGTTTCTGGTAAATTTTTCAGGATCCAAATCTTGAAAAAAATAAAGCACTAAAAGAGCATGAGGCGCTAAGCACTAACCCAACGATTTTTCAAAATATTTAGTCATATTTCCTAGCAAACATGAAAAAAGTAGTAACTTTACGTCTATAACAATAAAACACTAGGAAAGTTTTTCATTCATCGAGAAAATAGACACTAAAATTTGCCATCCACTAAGCATTTAGGTCGTCCTGGTACCTCGAATTGTGCGATGAGTCACAGACCATTCTAAAAATATAAATTGATGTAATTCTAATTAATTTTATCTTTGCTTTAAATTGAAGACCTGGCGCAAATGTGGCCAAATCCTCATACAATTCAAGTTTTTACATTCTAAGAAGTCACAATTTTTGCTTGTGCAACTTTCAAAATCGGAAAAAACGTGAAATCACGACAAAAACGATAAAGCACTAAAAGTAGTTTTATTTTCGAAAAAGCACACATTCAAAAAATTGAACTGCATTTTCTGTGAAAAATAAACCCCAAGTAGCCCGCCCCTATAATTATAACAAAAGCTACCTTGCATTCTAATGATAGGAACTAGGAGCTATAAGTTACAAATTAGCTCTGAAGTTAGTTTAGTTAATTAAATAGTTAAATTTAGAAAAGTAATCGAATTCATGAAAATAGACGTAAATCTTAAAAAATTATTTGTGACCATAAACGTAGAATTGCATGATTTAATTTGTCTATATTTTAGCATATTCAGCAAAAATTTAAGTTTTAAAATTATGCTTGCGGTGCATAAAAAAGAAATACTTCCAGGGAAACGCAATGAGCAGATTTGTAACTTGTGCAATCACATTTGACCAACATCGCTTGACTTTCCACGCGATCAGGGATATGATAAAGCATTCCCAGGAGGAAAACGTGGGTGATGACACATTCCAAGCACATAAAGATGAGAACAATCCATTGCACCATCTCGGCTAAAGTCAATAAAATGGTGATAATGAGGAGAAAGAGCTTGAGCACAACCAAGAAGCCGGCGAAGATGTAGTTGACGCACCGGACTTCAATTTGAATGCGAAGGATTTGACCCACGGCATTCCTGACGATGTACATAAGCGTAATGATGTCGCCTGGTGGACAAGTTTCTGCAAGGAAGGCGCAAATTATTTTTGCGGGCAGTTCCTCATACCGGAAATCCAGGAGAACCTGGACACTCCGGCACATTCTGTAGATGGCTGGTAAGCAGCTGAGCAATGCGAACTGGAAAATCCAGACGAAGCTCTCTAACATGGATCTCTTGGGAATCACAATTTCTCCCGTGGAAACATCAACTCCCATTGGAATGAGATTTAGTCGGGACAAGAGGCGAAAGCCTTGGAAATTCCACCGTAAGTCTTCCACTGTCAACATTTTTCTTCGTGTATTTCGAATCAATTTCCGAATTTTCTCCGTGGTTCCTTGCTCCTTCTAGCTTTGCAAGTGACTTTTAAATAAATGCGACGCTACGAGAATCTACGGCGTAGGGAGAATTGCATGTACAATAACGTGTATGTGTAATGTGTATTCCTACCTGTAAATGTAAATACAGGTGTGAGCATGTGCGCAAGGGCAAAGAATGATACGAGGAAAAGGCATAATTTATGCTTTAACCACTGTCGGATTTTCCCCATCGTTGTTTCGAAATCTACCGGGTATGTTCACACAGCATAAGTTATTGGCACATACCGGATTCATATAACAGGCATTTTCTTAGATAAATAATCATAGGGAATACATATGTGGAGCCATTGGGTCAATGTACAGCGAAAGCACAACATTTACCATGTAATTATTTTTTTATATGGTGTAATGGTTTAAGTTAATAAAATCACTTCTTAGATATTTTATGTAGTGTGAAAGATATTTATTAAGTATGTACATATACACATATCTGCAGGCTAGGAACGATACCTATAGTAGTCCAAACCGGGAAGCCGGGAATTAACTCCCTGAAAAGTGGACTTTCGAAACTTGGCGTGGAAAAACTCCCATAACTTAGGAAATCTTGATCGGATGTACATGAAACTTTTTTTTTATAGATCCGCAATAAAATTTTGCACGTGACGCATGCTTGTGTGGCTCTTTAAATTGGTCAAAACATTCAATTTTCGGTCTTAAGCTTTTTCATACAATGGACATTTCCGCCCAGGCCATTATTAGGACAAATATATTTTGTACAGAAATTATTTCGGTCAATGCCTGTATAATACAGAAACAAATTCGGATATTCCATATCCATAGAAAGGACATTTTGGTCATATGCATTTCATCTCACTGATGTCACTTTCGTCCAAAAGAAAGTTCATGCACCCACTTGGATTTGCATTTCTAATTTTTACTATAGAGAATAGTAATAAAATCTTAATAAAATAATACTTTTTGTTATCGTAAATCGTAATAATAACGTAGAACGTAAGTAACAGTAACACAATGTAACACTATCAACAAATATTAAACCGTTGACAAGCAAGGTTTATGCATCTTCGTAATCGTAACATTTATGTGATTAATGTAACTCATTTACTGATGTAAGCTGTTAAGAAATAAACGTCCAAAGGGGGAAAACGCTGATTGACAGAGAGACTAGATTCGATTAATATACTAAATTTATACAGTATTAATTCTTATTGCAACTTGCAACAGTCTAATCTGTCCAATATTCCATTAAAAACGGGAAGAGCTCAAATCCACCAATATGGCAGCAAAATTACTCCTTCCGAAACGTGTCCCTCTTTCCAAAATCCTCCTCCTCCGCAGAAACGTCTCCTCCAAAGGAAGCGGGAACGGCGGAGGAAATGACATTCCGCCAAGGTCACCCAACGCAAATTGTACGAAGAAGCCCCCAAAGAAAAAGAATAATTTTCATAACCATCAGAGTCATCCGAAAACCCCGAAAAGTATCAACCAATCCCTACACGGAAACACCACGATGCCCGGGAATTCACAGACAGTTGACGGTACCTCCAAAACACCCCCAAAACCCGAAATCTCCACCGGCCCGAATGACCAGCTCATCTTCCCGGAATCCTTGTACGCCAAAAGGACGTTCAAGATCGATCCCTACGGCTTACCTTTGCTCAATGAGAAGGACTGTAACCAGAGATTACAATTTCCCCGCCGAATGTTGAAGAGAATTGAAGAGGATAAAAAATTTGTGGACTCGATTATTTTCTCCGATGAAGGGAATTTCCAGGTGTACAAATCACCCTCGCGCAGTTCTGCTTGCAATGATCCACAAAGGCATCTGGACAAAAATCCCAGATGGGCGGAATCCAGAAGTTTGCCCTTAATTGTTTGGTGTGGAATGAGTTCCAAGGAAGTTATTGGACCCTACTTTTTTAATTCTTACGTGACCGGTAGTTTTCATAATTAATTGTCATGAATAACAAAAAAATACAGAAATGAAGTTCTGCATTTTAAATTGACTGATTTCATAGAAAGTTCCTACCTCCGCATGCTCAAACACTTCATGGTCCCACGTATAAAAGGTCTATTACGAATAATTATCTGTTTCAACTTTATAATCTTATAAATTGCAGTCAAATGCTGGAAACCCCATTAAAATGTTTAAAATAGAGTTTTCCAAAAAAAAAAAATAGATTTGGGTTATTCTCCGGGGAAATTGTGGTTCCAACAAGATGGCGCCCCTCCGCATCGAAGTCAAAAGGTTCTCAAATATCTTCATCGAGTCTTTGACTCCAGACTTATCTCTTATGGCTGTGCCAACTTCTGGCCGATTAAATCTCAGGATTTGACCCCTTTGGATTACTTCCTATGGGATTATCTCAAAGAAAAGGTGACCACTTGCTATCGCACAACAACTATGGATGACCTGAAAGAGTGTATAACATTGGAGTTGGAAAATATGCATCCCGACCTCCTGGAAGCAGTCGTCCAAGATTTTCGCTGTCGATTGTATCAGTGCGTCCAAGCGAAAGGACAGCGGTTCGAGACACAAAAGAATTTCTCTTAAAGGGTTGGGCCTGGGGCCAGAGTTAGATCAGAAACTCCGTGATAATTTCCACCTCTCAACTGTATATTATACAGATTTTTTATTTTTACCCAAAAAGATAAGGAAGCTCTTCGCAGTAAAGATACGCCCAAAATAATTTGTTGTACATAATACATTTTAGCGTCCAAATTTTTTATTTATTTTTTACTCTGTCATAATAATTACGCAAGATATGTGTAATTGTAATTTTTTAAATACATCATAGATATTTTAACCGTATGTGTTGTAACTAAACTAACCAGTCATGTCGGCACCACTTGTCTTCAGAAGTATGTTAGGAGGTTAGGACTACATGTCCAAACAAACACAGTATACAAACTGTAACTTACAAGATTGCTTTTGTGCCTGAAGTTTGAATTATCCTTTAAATTAGGCATTTTGTAATCACAATTACTATATGTCCAGGCATATATTCACAACGAAAATCTCAGCATCCAGCTTCAACCTAGAACAACTCTTTTTAACTAATATTTTTTACTAACTAAAACGTTTTTTTACACACTTTAAAGACATCAAATAAGTTTAAATACCGTTAAACGCGTACTCTTACCGCCCAAGCTGAGTGCTTCTGTGTAACGAAACGCAATAGATTTACCATTAATCCGTAAATATTATAAATTATAAAACCGCGACACGGGTTTTATACTTATGTAATAATGTAAGGATTCACTGTTTTAATAATTATAAAGAAGCTATTTTGACTGGTTACTGGCTTACTGGTTACTTACACGGTTAACGCAACGCCGTTAACGGCTGCTGCAAACTGCAATTTATTACGGTTTCGTGTTTACCGTGTCTTTTGGCAAGCATCATTGTGAGAATTGGGATTTGGATGCTTGTTCCTGCCAGAAAGTCATAAGGCGGTTGTTTACTTTTCTTCCACGTTTGCGGTAAACTATTTGTTGTTATTTGTACTTGTTGTCATCCCATTTTGCTTCCAAACTTGTTGCATTAAATGGTAATAATAAAAATGTCCCTCCTTCTCATCCCACTTCCACAGAGAGTTTGTCCCTCCCCTGGAAATTGAAATACTTGGAGGATCCCCGCCAACTTCCAACGCAATATCGATTTTTCCTATCCTCCTCCTCAACCTCCTCCTCCTCCTCCCGTTCCTCCTCCACGACCACCTCCTCCTCATCATCTCGCCACCACATCTACTCTCCACAGCAGTCTCCTTGTGGAGACCTTCTCTGTCATCTTTTTTCCTATGTACTTCCTGTCTATACTTTTCACTTGTGGTGCACATTTTCTCCCTTCCTGTCGACTTTCTCTTGTGGTGCAAGTGTAATTCCTCTCCGTCCTCTCTCTCGCTTTCTCTCTCTCTCTCACTTTCTCTCTCTCTCTCTCTCACTTTCTCTCGCTTTCTCTCTCTCTCTCACTTTCTCTCTCTTTCTCTCTCTCTCACTTTCTCTCGCTTTCTCTCTCTCTCTCTCACTTTCTCCCTCTGACTCTCTCTCTCTTTCTCTCTCGCTCTTTCACTCGTACTTTCTCTCTCTCTCTCACTTTCTCTCTCTCACTTTCTCTCGCTTTCTCTCTCTCTTCTAACTTTCTCTCTCTCACTTTCTCCCTCTGACTCTCTCTCTCTCTTTCTCTCTCTCTCACTTTCTCTCTCGCTCTTTCGCTCGTACTTTCTCTCTCTCTTGCTCTTTTTCTCTCTCCCTGGATTCCTGTCTTGCTCCGTGTCTCTGAATGTATCTTGTGCTACTCTGTCTTTTCGCCCAGCTTGTCTGCATCTGCATCTCTTGCTCTGCCCGATCCCCAGATCTCCCAGTAACCTACATACCCTTGGAGAGAAAAAATCCCCAGTCCCAATGTATAAGCATAGAGTACCTGTAGCGACGGAGTAGATTTCATCACCTGAGGATTCCTCCTTTTTGTGTGTGTGTGTGTGTATTTGTTTTTTTTATGTGTGCTTTTAAATGTAATTTATTACTTAATATATAAAAGAATTAAATTTTAATTTAGCGGTGTAATTAACGAACATTGTGATTCCTTCCACAAGCGTGAAAAGATAAAGAGTGGCTCGAGAACCTGTTTGTGTTTGTTTGCTGAGGGTGAAAGTGTTTGGAAGATGAGAGAAGAAACAATGACAAGTTTGTTGGCCTTTCTCCTAGCACAACTATTAGTTGGTGTGACCTCGACGAGAAATTTATTACCTCGTAAATTTACTTACCCAGAAGTCTACCGAGATATAACGTACACGGATCAATTCCATAGCTACGATGTAAGTAATCATTATTTTTTTTATTCTGGGGGAAAAAAAGTAAAGCATTTCCTTTCATTTCTTGTTTCTATTTTTAGATGTACTTACATTGATTTTTTTTTCTCCCTTCCTCTTTTTGTGGCATGTTGCTGGGTAGAGTCGAGTCGAGGGAGATATGTATATGTGAGGGAATGATGGGGTGGGAACGGAGGATGGGTGTGGAATTTATGGTTATGACTGCAGATTCCAGATCCTTACCACTGGTTGGATGACCTGGACTCGGACGCGACGGAAAAATTTGTGGAGGAACAGAATAATCTGACTGCCACGTTCTTCTCATGGATCCCCGAAAGGGAGAAGATCCAGGCTGCTTTAGAGGCTTATGGGAGCATTGAGACGTCCACGATCCCGGTCAGGAGAGGTCAAAGATACTTTTACAAGGGTCGAATCACTTTGGCCCATCATGCGTAAGAAATTCGACCGAACTGGGAGAACAATTTCATGTTTAATTTGCACATAAGCAATTTATTTATTTCTTCTTCACATTCTCTTTGTTTGTTTCGAACCCTTTCACTCCTCCAAATTTTCCCTTGTGCATCGTAATTTTTGTCCGTGAAAATAATGGCTGAAAACATGGATATTTTGCATTCCTTTTGGATTTCCTTTTGTAATTTTAACCGTTCAAAAACTTTTTAATGAGTAATTGTTGAAATTAATTTTGGCAATAGAAGGCTAAAACGCTAAAAGGGTTGTAAAAAAATATTCTTTTGCGGATTGATGTGTTGTTTTTATGGTTTTTGTCATATTTTATTGTCCTTCTCATGTTTCTATTTCTCTCCGTCATTGTCATATTCTGGCTTTGGATTTTTCTCCAAATGTAAATGCCAAAGTCTCCGTCAATGCCAGAGTTATCTTTTGGGAAGAGTCAAATAATGTCCTCTCCAGAGGCTTTTACAGAGGAATATGTACATTTTGATGCCCCATTACGAACGACAGGCCTTGATTTATTGCAAATGGCCTCCCCTGATACCCTTTCGACTCTTCTCACAAACTTTTTTTGATTTAATTTGTCCACCCTTTTGATTTTTGGAGTATTTGCTCTAACATGGTATGTAATATGACCCTGTAGAGTACTCTACGCAAAGGATGAGTTGAAACGGGATACGGAGATTGTCCTGGATGTGAATACCCTGCCGGAGTCGGACTCCATTAGTTTAGAAGAGTTCAGTTTATCGGCGGATGGGAATCTCCTGGCATTTCATTTGTCCGCCGTTAATTCGGATTGGCAGTCAGTTCATTTCAAGAATTTGACGGCCAAACAATTTTTCCCGGAGTCACTACGCTTCATCAAAAATACTCATGTGGCTTGGACTCTGGACGATACCGGAGTTTTTTATGATGTAAAAAAAACCGTCAACCCTTTTTTTTTTATGTGTACCACCAATGCACATACTCATTATATAGAGCATTTTTTACGAGGGGAGAAAATATGATGATAAAAAATTTGTATTTTCCCATCCCAGAGATTTCCATATCCAACGGGTAGTCAAAAGACGCTGAATAATAAGGTTTACTACCATAGATTGGGCACGACGCAGGAGGATGATATTTTGGTGGCCGAATTCCCGGATAATCCCACTTTTGCCATGTAATTGACCAATTTACAGTGGCATTTATTTAATTCTCTCTGTTTATTTTATTCTGTATAATAGTAGCCACTTTTTAGGTTCATACAAGCGTTCCGTGATATAATTATAGGAGAGTAAATACTTTTTTATTTATTTATTCCAAAGGGAAGCGGTGGTGTCCGAGGACGGGAAATATTTAATCTTGTCAGTCTTCAATAGTACGGACGAGAATGGGATATTCGTGGCATCCATCTTTCAGCAAAAGATTGAAGAGGGCTTCCAAAGGAATCTAGCGCCCGTATTCAACACATCCTCGGAAAGCGCCTACACGGTCAGGGAGAATGCTGTACAAAAATTTGTACAAAAAAATTGCACAATTGTGCCAAAAATTTGGGCAAAAAATTGTACAAAAATGGTCCAAAAAACTGTACATAAATGATGCAAAAAATTGTACAAAAATTGTGCCAAAATATTTACAAAAATGGTGCAAAAAACTGTGCCGAAATGGAAGAAAAATTAATAATTATAATGCCAAATGTTTACTGATATGTGCCATTTCCTTACAGTATGTCTTCAACCTTAACGCCACGTTCTATTTCCTCACGAACCAAGATGCCAACAACTGGCGACTCATCTCCCTCAACATCACGGAGAGGCTCCAGGATTATGAGAAAGGGACATCCAAGAGGAGATACTCCATGAAGGACGTGGTCAGTGAGGACAGCAAACGGGTTTTGGAGGTCGTATGCTTGCTCAAAGGGTGAGTCAGGCGTTTATTTCTAGTTTTTTTCTGCATAAAAATCGTCGTGGGTGGTCCATTTAGTGGAGAGAAAAAACTTAAAAACCGAATTTTGTCGGTATTTGAGCAAAAGTCATTCCAAGATTTCTGGACTGCCCCGTACATGCTGAGAATACGTATGTACATACTAAAAATACATAGATACAAAAAATGCCCAGATATACTAAAAATGCATAGATACTAAGAATCATACGTACTTAGAATCACCTAAAAAAATCGTTTGGAACACTACAATAAAAAAAATCGGATCCGAGAAAAAAAATATCCCCTTGAAATTACCCAGCTGTTGGCTTCCAATATTGAAGCCCTTTGAAAGCGGAAAAAAGTATTAACAATTGTTCCGCAGATTTCCTCAGGGGAGGCATCCTATATAAACGGAGGTGATTGTATTGGTTCGTTATTTGTGAGAAACGAGGGAGGGGAAAAGAAAAAATAAATAAATAAGGGGGAGGGTGACCAGTTTTTTTTTACGTAGTTAGATATCGAAGATGAAATGCCCCCGTGTAATGCTAACAGCCCTCTGCATTCTCTCCGTCTGTATTTTTTCTTTTTTTGGGGGGATCTGCTGAAAGGGGAAAGAATGTTATAGCAAAAGAAAAAAAAATAAATGGTGGGTCGGGGAAACGTCCAGGAATGCATGGATGCCTTTTTTTCCCTCTCCCGTGGTTTCTCTACGTGCTCCGGGGTTAATACGTGACCAGTTTTCTGAATTTTACCCTTTCCTTCCACATTAGAGTAGAGTACCAGCTTTCACCATTACAAATTGTACGGGGAGCTTGATTTTTTCGGGGATACTTTCCCCTTTCCAAGGAATGTTTGCAATTCCCAAAGATTTCTCTGGAGTTAATTTTCACTACATTCTTTCACCAATCTTTTTTTGGGGGTCTGATTTTTGATCGATCACCTGCTACCTCCAAAAATCTACCAGAGGGTTCTTCCCTTTTTTTTTATTTGGGGCATAATAAAATTGTAATTTTTCTTTTGGGCCTTTTTTTTTATCTATTAAGGGACATCCTCGTCCTGGTTTATACCGAGGATGTACAGTCCATATTGGAAATGACGACCCTAAAAGACTCCAACCGCCGCTCACAATTCCGCCTCCCTCCCGGCCCGGGTCATGTGGTGGATGTGACCGGATGTAGTCATCGGAGCACGGAGTTCTTCTTCAACTTCGTGTCCTTCCTCAATCCCGGATCCATTCACAAGTGCGATGTGAAGGCCAGGAAGTTGGATTGCCAAGTAATTCCAGTCACACTTTATCATTCACATTCACCATGCCCTGTCGTTCGTAAATATCCCTTTTATCATCTGGTTGTCCCTTTTTTTTTTTTGATGGGATCAAATCCAGATTTAAAAAATAAATCACGATCCAAAAATATTTTTGATGTATAATATATACATACATATATGTACATATATTTCTATACCTATCCTTATATACATAAGTATAAAACCCGTCTCACGGTGTCCGTCATTCCGCCATGCCATCATCAACGTTGCATTATTCTTTGTAGCGCTTTCGTGCCAAAATTTTGTAGTGCTTTCGCGCCGAACTGCTGACTACGTTGATATTGTTCCAAAAAATGGTAATTTCCCTTAAGTCAACACAAAACCCGTGTCACGATGTCCGTCATTCCATTAGTTCGCCATTAACAATACACAAATACCTCCGTTACTGTCAGTTTATATTACCAAAACGAATTGAATTTCAATTAAACGGCATAGCTCACTTGGTTTTTTGAATTATTTTATTTAATCAGCAATTACGTTTCGAAGGATTTAAAGAATTTGAACATATGTAAATGAACGGATTGACTGAAAAACATTGACTTCGAATTGCAAGCGGTAAACGGGTAAACGATTAAAAAATCGTTTTCCCATTCGTAGATAGAAGGGTTTTATGCCTGCTGTAATTACTCGAAAGATGGCCGGGGTTTGTAGGCAGTTTGGAGAAAAATGTTAGAAAAAGCTTGACTCCAAAGTTGGCCGGATCTGGGAGCAAAATTTGAAGATGACCCCGACCATATTTCGAGTAATTACGGTGTGTTAGGATTAGACAGTTGGAATGACGCATTTTGAACGAAAATAGTGTGTGAGAGATCCGTAATTTCACGAATGCCTATAGGTACTTTAAAACGCGTGGAAGAATTTATGTATTATAGAAAAAAAGGAGAAAGCTCTGAAAGGAGGCTACGGCGATCAATGTTGTAAATATTTTAATGTTTTGAAGACCTAACAAACCAAAATGGTATACAAAATCAATACTAGACAGTTACACCATCGTATGCTCTATGTAAATAATGCTATTGCTTTTACTATACACTGCCTATACATACATTACTTGGGTGCATTATACATATTACATGAATGGACCTTTTAATGATTTTTAATTATCCTTTTGCGCAATGTACCCTTGCCCCTGCCACTTGCTTATATAACTTCCCTCGTAAAAGCCGTAGGAAAGTTATCATTTTAGCAAATTTGGAAGTATAAAGTCCCGCCAATTTAAATTGTTTATATTTTAAGGAGCTAAATTATAATTTTCTGGCACTTTTTTGATAGGAAATTATAAGTAGGGAGCCAACTTAAGCTTTTTATTGCTAAAAATCTGTTTTTTATACTTTAAAAAATAGCACATACATTTTATTCCTAAAAACCTGTTTTATATACTTTAATAAACAATACATACTTTAAATAAAAAATCATACTTTTTTAAGTGAAAATTATGCTTTGCATGCTATCAATTTAGGCTAGAATTATCTATGCTTTTCATGCTATCAATTTAGGCTTGAATTAAGATTTTCATTCTATCAATTTAGGCTAGAATTATGCTCTTCATGCTATCAATTTAGGCTAGAATTATGCTTTTTATGCTTAATTTTTGTGTAAACATTGCTCTTAAAATGCCTAAAACTAACATAGAATGGCATCAAATGGTCGAAAAAGAAGTTTTTTCGGTGATCCTTTTTATGCTCCTGGCTTGTCCTATTGTTATAAGGAAACCAAGAGACGTTTTATATGAAACAAACGGTATATATCAATCCCATTTAAACGACGTTGTTATTACAGACTGAAACGAAATCCCTTTGTGCCTGTACTATGCACACAAATGAATAGAATGACCACATTATTGGGTCTTCACCCGAACAATTGATGTATAATTAATAGTACCATTGATAATCTAATAATGTAAACGAATCCTTTGTACCAAACATATCGTACAGATTTACACTCAGGCCAAGGCGTCAAAGATCAATCCTCAGAATTTCCTGGTGAAGCAGGTGACCTACCAGAGTAGAGATATGACAAAAGTTCCCATGTACATTATACAACGGAAGGTGAGCCCTTTTTATGAATGTCTCGAGTTTGCCTAATTTCGTGATCTTCCCGTGATATTAATGTGGTTTTCATTGTTTGTAAACTGGATTTCGTTAACCTGATTAACTGCTTTTTTGTGATGCTGGTGTGTGTGGTAAAAACGTGTGGTAAATTGGAATTGTTTTAATTTATTATGTACTGATTATTTATTATGATCATAATATACTGATAATGCATTAATTATTATTAGGTATACTAATAATTTATTATTAGATACTAATTAGTTTATATGTGCTAATTGCCAATCAAGTGTTGCACTCCGTGTCACAAAACCACCAAAGAGTGCCTAATTTACACATCTCTAACTTTTTTTTTCCAGAGCTGTAGTTGTTGGAGTATCTAATTATTGTCATTATTGTGGATGTTGTTTGATTTAATTGTCTTTGTGTTCCTCTTTCATTGTGATTGCTCAAATACGGTATTATAGAAGAAAAGAAAAGTTTTTTTTTGCTGACAGTAAAAACATTGTCATGTGTATAGCCAAATGGTCGTGAAGAGAAAGTTCACAAATGAAAAGAAAGTCATGGAAGTTTCTACATTTTTTTTGGTTTTTGTTCCACAAACAATCTGTTACTTTCTCCATGATTACTTTTTTTCTTCTCTTTCTCCCTCTTTCTTCATATATTTTTTTCTCTTGTATAGGGTGTAAAATTAGATGGAACATCTCCTGCCATATTAACGGGTTATGGAGGCTTTGGAGAGTCTCAACTTCCTGTCTTTGACTTCATGAATTTATTTTTTGTGGAGAACTTTGATGGGATCTATGCTGTGGCCAATGTTCGAGGTGGTGGGTAAGTCATTTTTAAAGGTATTATTACAACCATTTTTGCTCTTTCTCCTTCCTTTCTATCACTTTCTCTGAGTAACTTTCTCTCTCTCTCTCTCTCTCTCTCTCTTTCTCCTAACATCCCACCAATAGTGTCATAAAAGTCATTTGTGGCGGCGGGGACCAATTTTTTTTCCTTTACTATTATGATTATAGGGAATATGGAAAAAACTGGCAGGAAGATGGTCGTCGTTTCAAGAAACAGAATTCCTTCAACGATTTCATTGCCGCCGCGGACTACCTCATAAAAAATAAGTACACTAATTCAAGTAAACTGGCCCTTTTCGGTGCTTCAAACGGAGGCTTGCTCGTCGCAGCTTGCGTTAATCAGAGACCAAACTTATTTGGAGCTGCTGTCGTTCATACGGGGTAAAAAACGGAAGAAAACTTTTCCATACTTTCTCCATTTAGCTATGTAGATTCAATTTCTTGAGTTAGCCAAGAAAAAAGTTACCTGGATGGAACATCCTAATTGAATATTCCTCATTTATTATTTTATAGATTATAGATGCTCTTTAAAGCCATTAAAAGTTATTTCTGATAATGGCTTTTACGTGAAAAGTTTTTTTTTTGGGGGGGGGAAGAATTTCCTAATAACCCTGTTGCTTTCATCATGTTTTTCTTTAATGGACTTACCCGTGGAAGCAGTAAACTTTATATGTAGTAAGAAAGGTATTTTTATGTCCCGTCTTTTTATCTGGAAGTTCCTTTTATATCCCGTATATAAACGTTGAAAAATTCCTTGCTAATGCCCACATCCTTTTGATGTACATGCTTGGGAGGGGAAACCGAGTTATTTTGGGGCCTTTTATTGCCTTCCTGTCTGTACAATATTAAATTATATATTCCGGGATGTTTTTATTATGACCAAATTACTGGGGAAGACTTTCCCCAAAGACTTTCCATAAATACTTTCCCAAAAGACTTCCTCTAAAGACTTTCCCGAAAGACGTTGTGGAAAACTGGAGCTGTATATTTTTTATAATGCATAAAAATGTCGAATATTTCCCATGACATGGGAAATATGCGGAGGGAGAAATATGATTACATTATAATTTATAATATACTCGGGTATATTTTAAATGATTTACTCATGTATTTTTTGCACAGTGTACTGGACATGCTTCGCTTTCAAAATTACAGCGGCGGCTTTCATTATTGTCGGGAATATGGTTGCTCGGATAATAAGAAGGATTTCCAGAATTTGATCAAGTACTCGCCCATTCATAATGTTCGGATGCCCAAGGAGGGCGCCTACCCTGCCGTCTTGGTGAGCTCAGGGAAAAATGATGAGCGACTGTCACCCGCGCAGTCCTACAAGTACATCTCCGAGCTTCAATATAAACTTGGAAATCAAGATAGACAGGTGTGGATATTTTTTAAGTCGAGTTTTGATTGCTTGAAGGTCAAAGGTCGAACGCTGTACAGGGTTTTAGGTGCTGTTTAGCTTCTAATTTAAATAAAAGCTAATCAAGGCCCTTTTACGATTCACTGTAATTTCTATTGACTTCCGTGTGGGTTCAAATCCTATTTTCACTTTCGTTATGAACCGTAAAAAGTCTATGATAGGTCAATCTGTGAGGTTCATTTTTGGTAGGAAGTTTAACTTTTTTGGTTCAATTTCATCTGTAATTCAACACAAAATGCAACCTAAAAATTAAAAATTAAAAAATTAATTCAGCCTAAAAAATTAAACTTGAGTTTATTTCTTTAGGTTCAATTTGGGTAGTAAGTTTAATTTTTTAGGTTCTTCGGGAACATCGTAAATTTTAGGTACAATTTCGGTAGGAAGTGCAGTTTTTGAGGTTCATTTTGGGTGTAAAATTCAGTTTTTGAATGTCAATTTCGGTAGCCAACAAGTTTAATGTCTGAGTTCGCATCAGTATCTGTATCAAGTTCAACTTCAATTTGGAAAATTTAATTGGAAAATTGCTTTAATATAGCAACTTAATAGACCATTTGAGTTATTTTTAATATTATACTCGAGATCGAAGTCGGATGAATGTTAGCTATTGGTTTGTTTTAAATTGCCGATTTAGTAATTATTTTTATATAGCTTCTGAATACCCGTTCAATACCGATTTATTGTTATTTATTTATTTCCACGGATCTTATTGCAGTTAAAGATTTACATTACAACTATATTTTACGTTTTATTTGACTCCTCGCTTGCAAATTGCAATTTAACTCGCAAGCTCAATTTGGATTTGAATTTAAACTTCAATGGTTCAGTATATATTCTTCAAATAAAAATGAGTTGGACAATAATTGGAACTCTTGCAAGGTTACGGAATTGCCGGTTTCATGTTTAAGTTACAAAAAAATTGCACTTTGAAAAACGGACCTATACGGAGCTCTAACCAATAAATTTAAATTTTAAATTTATTATGCTGACTTTTATGCATTATCTTTTTTTATGAATTGCCATTTTAATGCAAAACTGTTTTATTTATTTTCATTCTAGACCAAACCTCTCCTTCTCTCTGTCAGCAGCGGAGGTCATACAGAGCAATCGGTAAAGGACAAAAGTTATGCTCGTGCATGAAACTAAAAACATTTAAAAAAAAATTTAACTTTTTATATAAAACCATAGCATGTTGTGACAACATAAAACAAAAAAATTTTTGGCTTTCGTTGCTCTCTTTTACAACAGTTTTAACAAAACACAAAAAAAAAAATTTTACCCAGTACCTCGCTATTTTTGAGAAGGACGAGTGAGTTTTGACTTTTTTATATGCCACTATACATTTGTACTTTTATATTACCTTACATAATTTTACAACCCTAGAAAAAATAATATACAACATATTTTTGACAACAACCCTACTCTTCTCTCCATGTACCCCTGTCTACCCTTTCTCTCTTTCAACCTCAACTATACCTGGGAAGTTACCCCTTTAACAAATCAAAACAAAAACAAAAAGAAAGGATCAGAGGAAAATGATCTCATCTCAATCATTTTGTCTGTGATCTGTCTGTCTCCATGGCTACTGTTCTGTACGCCGAACTTATACAGGTGGAATTTGATGCGGAGGTCCTCTCCTTTTACACGGAGACTTTGGGCTGGAAATTCAAACCGGAAGAGGATCAAGAGTCTTCCGTCACGGACGAGACGGAAGCCCCAGTGGAGTCAAGACCACATTATCTCATTTACGTGGTCGTTCTCATGCTAATCGTCTGCTTTGCATGCATTTTCATCCTCGTTTGTACGTAGGTCAAAAAAAAAAAGTATTCAAATTATTCATTAATATTCATTCACTAGTATAATATTTAACCAAAATTAATATATCTACTATATATGGTCATTCTCGTGCTAAAACACGAATTCTTGAATGACTAAAAATTATTCATTATAATACATAAAAAAAAACTACTAACAAAATAGCCTTTGTCCATAATGAAAACGTTACAACGACGGCCTGACTCCATTTTCTTCTTTAAATGCTAATTATATAAGGAGTGAATAGTACCCCTTTAAATACCACCCAAACCAATATTTAGTCAACAATAGGACTGTAGGAAAACCGGTATAGAGCAACAAAACACAATAATGGGACAAGAAACCCCAACAATAGGGTAAGACAAACGGATAATAGAACAAGAACAGCAAAAAACAGACAAGCAAAATGTTTAATTAGAACAAGAAAAACAAATAATAGAGCGTGCAAATGTATTATAAAACAAGAAAAACCAATGATAGAACAAGAAATTCGAATAATAGCGCGAGAAAACCAATAATAGAACAAGACAACTAAATGATAGAGCAAGAAAACAAATAATAGAACAAGAAAATCCAGCAATAGAACAAGAAAATCGAATAATAGAACAAGAAAATCAATAATAGAACAAGAAAAACATATAATAGAACAAGAAAAACAAATAATAGAACAAGGAAACCAATAATTAAACAAAGAAATCAATAATAGGGCAAAATTTTATTGTGAATTTTTCATTAGGAAAATCGTTCTATACATATAGTGTTATATTTAGCTGCACTGGTCATCATAAACATACATAATTATGAACATTACATACATATATGTACATAATACTGGCATTTAAAGAGAATTAGGAAAATCGTAGCTATAAAAAGTTAACTATTAGTTAGGTTAGAAGAGCTTTAGACAAATTTTTGAGCCTGCTTTGTGTAGACACACGCCAGGGGGAAAAGGGGTAGGTACTATTTCACTCCAAAAAAAATACCAATATATTGCATTTGATACATGACAAAAAAATCTTCAGGAATTCTTCACAAGAAAAAATATTTGTAAAGACTATCATTTAATTGCTCATAAGTTATTTGCTCATTATACATATGTACATACATGTAAAAAAAATGACTTATAAGAAACACAATATATGAAACTAATGACATTCAAACCAACCTTTTTCCACATTATTCATACATAGCTGTCCTTCCTATTACCGTGAGAAATTTTTATAAAACCTTTTCTGTGATACAACGTCAATGTCTTGTATGAGGAATCCGAAAAAAAGAAAAAAAAACGGAAACAAAAACAAAAAATTCGGTATTTGTGCACCTGCCCTTCTCTGTGTTCCATAATAGGACCTAAAAATGACTCTTTTTTGGTTTTAATTGGCATGTACCAAAAATTCTTGTGGACCTTGTCTAGTGGTTGTAATTGAGATTTTAAATGTGCTTAGAATTGATTAGTAACCCTTCGAATTTTGAAAGTAGTAATTAATTCTAATTTTTGGAGGGTAAAACAACTCTAATTTTTAAATTGGTAACAGTTTAAGTTTTGGAACTTGGAATTTGTGACCATTCTAATTTTTGAGTTGGAAGCAGCTCTAATTTTGGAATTCGAAACAATTCAAATATTTTGAAAGGTACAAATATTTGAGGATTGTTGGGTAATTGCTATTATTATGTATTGTGGATCCTTTTGCCATTTTTTGTTGTTGTGGACCCTGTAAAAATTGAACCAAATCCCCTAAAATTAATAGGCTAAAGGTAAACGCCTATGGAAATGTTCCACATGTGACTGGAAGTGCTAGTTGTGAGGACATTATTTACATGGAAAGGTTTTAGATAATTAATTAAGACATTAATTCATTCGAGTTTGCAAAAGAAGAGACATTCTAATTAGTCAAATCGTGAACGAAATCATTACCAAAAGACATTACGAAAGGAAGGTATGCTCTAACACGGTTTGTAATTGTTGCTCCATTTTTGGATATGATAATTAATTAATTAGTAGTTGATGTCAGATAATTCCCTTAATTTCCTTCCTTCCTATGCATTTAAGTACCTTTGTATACCTTTCTACCTGTATTATGCATAAGTGTACCCCTTGACCTGCCTTATACCTTTAAATTGTGTTTCCTTCCATCCATACATTTTAATTGTATCCATGGTAAATATTCCCCCATCTATTCCTTGGTCCCTTTGTACATATGTGCTATAAAAAAGTCTACATTAATGATAAGTACATAACTATAATACACGTAAAAGTCTATTATAATAAGTAACTTTCTCATTTAGTGAAAACTTGTCTGATTGAAACAATGCAGGAACATGAAAACTTAAAAAACATTTTTACTTATACACACAAAATACATTCGAAACAAGTTATACAACATAAGAAACATTTAAAAAATATAGTTATATGTATATATGCATTCCATTACACGGAACGAATTACGGAACAAAAAAAAAACTATTTCCAAATACATGTTAAATACATTAAATCCATGTTAAAAATATTGAAAAAAGGTATATAAAATGAATTTAAACAAAAAGAAATGACAAAATACACATTTTTTTAGATACACACACCAGGGTAATTGTCACCCCCAAAACAAGTACAGGTTGAGAACAAGTAAATGTGGTCCTATATAAAAATTGTCCTATATAATTATTGTGTTTTTTCGTAAATAATTATTAGGGATCGAAATATTTATTAATAATTTAATTATAAACAATTAAATAACGATAGGTTTAATATTATGGAAATTAATCTAATATATAAACTTATTTTTACCCTATTTACGTTGATCGTTGTAAAAAAAAAAAAAAAGTATTACTCTTTAAGAAATTTTGAACTCGCATTTCAACTGTAGAACAGTCGCAAATAAATTTTAAAAAACTGGTTTGAACAAAACATTTCTGAACATTTTCTTTTTTAAATCCGAAAATTTTCATCATTCACAGTGAATTGCATTTTGCACCAATTTTGTATTTTAACCGTTTTGGATTTTTTGGGGTAACAAGATTTTTATTTCTTGAAAAAATGGTATTTCATTTTGTGTGAATGTATTTTGTTTTGGATTTTTTGGGGTAACAAGATTTTTATGTCTTGAAAAAATGGTATTTCATTTTGTGTGAATGTATTTTGTTTTGGATTTTTTGGGAAAACAAGATTTTTATGTCTTGAAAAAATGGTATTTCATTTTGTATGAATGGATTTTGTTTTGGATTTTTTGTTTATTTTGGTAAAGGTTGTTATGTTTTGAATTTTTCGTTTATTTTGGTAAATGTTATTTTGTTTTGAATTTTTTGTTTATTTTGGTAAATGTTATTTTGTTTTGAATTTTTTGTTTATTTTGTAAATGTATTAGTTTGTTTGGGATTTTTTGTTCGTTGGTGTGGGAGTTTTTGCTCGTTTGGGTAATTATTTTCTCATATATTTTTCCACCCGAAAATTTAAATTATTTTAGAAAACTTTTAAAATTTTCATTTTTGATTTACTCCCGTCTAAAAAGATTTGTTCCTGGGTTACATTAGATTTTTTTAGTTCATTATTCGGTTGTTCGCTTTTGTTCAACAGCGTACATGTGTATTTTTTAGGAAGCTTCCTCTGTCATGTTCCGAGACTCTTGGGGGGAATTCCGGGAGGGAAGCAGTAAGCCGCGTGGATTTACCTCGACGCGAGTATAAGGACGTCAGCGAGGGAAGTGGCAGAGGGGATGAGAAGGGAAATGGGAGCGTCTGTTGCGGATTTCATCTTTATTGATGTGGGCTTTCCCTTTTTATGAAGTTAGTCCTCGCGGGTGTGCCACTGAATCTCTGTGTGTGGTTTCAGGGCGAAGAATTGACATGCGAGTTTTGACGGTCTTCTCATGCGTGAGCCTGACCAACATTCTTTTCCCACTCATTTTTCTCTCTTTCACCGCTGACTCTCTTCCTTTCTATACGGCTCTCTCTTCCTCCCTTAACGTCTCTCTCTCGTTCTCTCTCTCAATCTCTCTCCTTCTCCTTATCTATCACTCTCTCTTTCTCATTCTCTATCGCTTTCTCTCGGTCTCTCTCTCTCTCTCTCTCTCTCTCTCACTTTCTCTCACTCTCTTTGACTGTCTCTTTCTCGCCCTCTTTCACTCACTCACTTTCTCTCTCGCTCTCTTTCTCCCTTATCCTTTCTCTCTCTCGCTCTCTGTCTTTCTTTCTCATTCTCTCTCGCTCTCTATCTTTCTTTCTCATTCTCTCTCGCTCTCTCTCGTTCTATCTTTCTCTTTCTCTTGTTCTCTCTCGTTCTATCTTTATTTCTCTCTCTCGCTCTCTATTATTCTCTGTCGTTCTCTTCCTCTCTCATTCTCTTTAGCTCCTTCTCATAATTTTTTCTCTCTCTCTTTCGCTCTCTATATGTTTATCTCTTGCTCTTTCTCTCCCAATCTTTCGCTGTCTCACTCTCCATGGTTTCTTGCTGTCTATTTGTCTCTCTCTCGCTATCTCTTTCTGTCTTGCTGTCTATTTGTCTCTCTCTCGCTATCTCTTTCCGTCTTGCTGTCTATTTGTCTCTCTCTCGCTATCTCTTTCTGTCTTGCTGTCTTTCTTTTGCTGTCTCTCTTGATGTCTCTCTTTTTCTCTGCCACTGCCTCACTCACTGTCTCTTGCTCTCTCGCTGTCTCTCTTTCGCTCTCTCTCTTTCTCTCTCTCGTTGTCTCGCTGTCTCTCTCTCGTTGTCTCGCTGCCTCTCTCTCGTTTTCTCGCTGTCTCTCTCGTTGTCTCTCTTTCTCTCTCTCGTTGTCTCGCTGTCTCTCTCCCGTTTTCTCGCTGTCTCTCTCGTTGTCTCTCTTTCTCTCTCTCGTTGTCTCGCTGTCTCTCTCGTTGTCTCGCTGTCTCTCTCGTTGTCTCTCTTTCTCTCTCTCGTTGTCTCGCTGTCTCTCTTTCTCTCTCTCGTTGTCTCGTTGTCTCTCTTTCTCTCTCGTTGTCTCGCTATCTCTCTTTCTTTCTCTTCCTCTCATTACCTCTCACTCGTTCTATTTTTCCCTCTAGCAACCTCTCCCTCTGTGTCTCAAGTTCCCTTTCACTCTCTTTCATCGCTCTCTGTGTCGCTTTCTCTCTCATTCTGGTTTGCTCTCTCTCTCGTTCTCTCTCTCTCTTTCCGGCCCTTTCATCGACAAAGTAGCACCTTTCTACTTCGCGCATCTATCTACGACTGAGGCTTCCTCCGTTTCTCCCACCATACATTTGCTCTGGGGCTATTTAATCTGACTGTATCTAGTCTTCTGCCTTTCTCCTGGATTCTTTCCTCACTATTTTCCCTCAATTGTTCCTACATTGGCTATCCTCTCCTTTCCTCTCCCTCCGTATTTATCTTCTTCTCCGTGTTACTTCCTTTTCCTTATCATTTTTCTCATTTTCTTCTCCTTCCTTTATTCCTGTTGCTTTTCTATCATGTTTATTCTCCTCTTGAATTTTTCTCGTTTTTTTTGTATTCTCCATTTCTCTTTTTGCTTTTGCATTCTACTATAGTCTCTCTATGACCTTCTCATTCTCGTTCTTTATCCTGTTTCTTATATACTTTCTCTATCCTATTATTTGCCTATCTTCTTTGTTCTCTAATTACTTTCTCCCTGTTATAAGTAATCCCATTTGGGTTCATCCCGCCTCTTACATCCTCTGTTGTTTCACCTCCACCGTGGGATTACCTAGTCATTGTCAGTTTGTCATGCTTTCTGTCTTCCCTAATCTCATCCCTTCTTCGGATTACTTAGTGTCATTAATCTTTCTCCTCATTTCACTTATCCGATTCTCACACGCTTCTCTTATCACAATCCGTCTCCCCCTACTTTCTCTTTGCTCTCTCACCTCGTCCATAGAACTTTCTATCATCTGTCCTCCCCACAGACATTTGTTTTTCTGATCTCTCTCTCTCTCTTTCCTCTCAGAACTTTCTCCTCGTTTACTCTCTCCTCTCTCACAGAGAATTGTCTCTCGCTGCAGTCTCCCATAAAACTTTTTTTCTTGACATTCTCTCCATGGCTGACCTTTTCCCCGGAACTTTTTCTCCTTTATTTCTCCTGGGTATTTCCCCTCTTCCTTTTATTTCATTTGCAGTCTCGCCTTACTTCCCTCTCCTCCCTGTCATTACTTCCCTTGTTCGTCTCTCCCATTCCCTGTAATTTACTGCTACACTCCACCAAACTTTATTTCCTTGGCTTTGTGCGTCCATTGTCTGCCTCTAAATATGTATATTTCCCTCTCGGGCGTCTCGGGCCCTTTCCATGGCTTGTATATATCCCTTGACTTTTCTCCCGGACATGTGCACATGAATATTTGTACTTTTCCCATGTACGCCGTCAATCAATTTTATCTATCTGTTCTCACCATCTGTACATATATAATGTACATACATACATATCTGCTCTTCCATGTTCCTCTCCTTCATGAGTTGATGGGAGCCTCCAGGGAGAAAAAAGGAAGATTCTCTTGTGTTGAGATACCCGACAATTACCCTGATAAATGCTAATTACGGATCTTCCCTCCTACTTTACATATCATCTCATCTATTCCTTGTACAGGGATTCCCATGAGAGGCATGTGTGATGAGAATAGGGCTGATGGCACACTTGTTGTATACCGTACATATGTTGTCATAGGTCAGAGGGGAGGATGGGAAATCCAAGAGAAAGCAAAGAGAAAGCAAAGATAGCAAAGAGAAAGCAAAGATAGTAAAGAGAAAGCAAAGAGAGAGAAATCAAAGAGAGAAAGTGTGGAGATGAAGGAATCTTTTGGTGCTCCTTCCATCGATTTTTGTAGGGATTTTACTCCCCACGAAAAGTTGGTGTATATAAAAGGGAGAAAAAGCCCGGGACGAGCCAGGAACACTGACATACTTGGGCTACCCGCCAACCTTCAACCACACACACATCCTATCGATTTCCCCATACGAAAAAAAAAGGCATATACAGGGAGAGAAAAGCGGGGCAAAGAGAAAGTACTACAAGACGACCACGAGAAGAAGGAAAGAAAAGGAAGGAATACAAAAGGGAGAAAGGAAGAAACCAGAACAAACGTATAAAAAGATATGTGCTTTCTCCATATTTATATATACATGAGACTTGACAAAAAAAAATTTTTTTTGGCAACAGCTCCCCTTTTTTATAGTGCCCGTCTCATTCCCAGCCCTTCCTGGTACGAAAATGGAGCTTCTTCACCCCGCCTTATAAAAAGCTCTGTCCGAAGGGGTTCACAAAAATTAGCAAGTTTTAATCTGTAGGATAATTGCCAAAAGAAAAAGATAACTACTCCAGTCAGTGTTTTTACCATGAAAGTGTACTTTTATAAATAAGTATTTTTTTCTGGAGGGGAAAGTCAACGTAAGGGGAAAGTGGGGATTTTTATTAGTGTAGAGAAAAAAATAATCATAAAAGAAAATGGAAAGTATTCTCGTCCAATTCCTCCTACTTGTTACTATTGGTGTTGCATATGCGACGCATTTACTCAAATCGCCGTATCCGTTAGTACTCAGGGATGATGCTTATGTGGATCATTTTCATGGATATGAGGTAAGCACTTGTTTTTTTTTATTGATGCATAATTTACCATTGGAACATGCATTTAAATATTCATCAAAAATTTAAATATTAACTAATCACCTGAATATTTATTGCCATTAATGTTTTAATAAATTAAATACCGTGATTTTTAAAATTTTGAAATTACCGTGATTTTTTAAATTATGAAATGGCCGTGATTTTTTAATTTATGAAATTGCAGTGATTTTTTAAATAATAATTTATTTTTAAAAATATTCCCAGGTACCAGACCCATACCATTGGTTGGACAATCTGGACTCGGTGGCTACGAAGAAGTTTGTAGAGGATCAAAATAATTACACCCACACATTTTTCGCCAGCATTCCGGAACATAAGAGGATCCTGGATACGCTGGAATTCTATGGAAATGTCGAGATTTCCTCCGTACCTGTCAAACGGGGACATCGCTACTTTTTTAAGGAGAGAGCCAGTGATTTTGATCATCATGCGTGAGTTCATTTCCGCTTTGTAGGCATCTAAATGACATTTTTAATCGCATTTAAATTTAATGGCTTAATTAATTTTAAAAATCCACTATTTTAAAAATATTTATTGCACCTCTTTTTAAAGTGTACAATAGATTTTATCAATAAAAGTAAATAAATAATCTAAATCAGTTTTTTCCCGTTACAGTAAAACATATTGTAGAGAATGGATAATGAAAGTTTTTGAGGGTAGCATTTTTTGCACCATCATAGAGAGAGAACCGTTATATAGGAATTCGTTGTAGAGAGCCGACTGCAGTCGTTTTAAATCGTAATTTACAAGAAATATTTCAATTTACTTACAACAAAATAGCTATTTTGAAAATGAAAATGGTTTAATTTCTTCCCCAGTTAATATTGGAATGAGCTGGAATGGCCATATGTATAGATACATTTTATCGCCTGCGTACATACTCACATTGCCCCAATGATCCGAAATGCAGTCGATTATCTCCATAACGGACTCCCTTATGACGGTTTTAGCTTTATAACGTTGACAGAAAATGCTCCCCCCCCCCAAAAAAAAAACTTCTCCAATTGTTAACATAGAAATGGTTGTTCTCTATGACGGTTTGTTGGTGTATCGGGAAAATTGACTGAATTAAGAGGAAGAGTTATCAAGATAATCCACTGTAACGACCTTTTGACCCCTTGAATGACTCCCATACAGAATCCTCTTCGTCAAAGATGAATTCCGGAAGCGAACCGAAGTGGTAGTGGACATCAATTCATTCCGGGACGCAGAGAGGATCTCCTTGGGAGATTACAGCGTGTCCCAAAACGGCATCGTCCTCGCCTTTCACCTCCGACGAAGTGGGTCCGAATGGGAATCGGTGCATTTCATTAACGTGACGTCCAAACAACTTTACCCGGAATCCTTGCGCTTTGTCCGAGCTGGTCATGCCGTGTCCTGGACGCATGATAATCAAGGAGTTTTTTATGATGTAAGCAAAAAAGTCGGGTTTTGTCTCCCTTTTTATTATTTATGTGTTTCCTTCCATTATTTAGTTCTTCCTTTTACGTGTGCCCTTCAAATACTTTCACCTGTGTTTTTCCATTGGATGTTATATGGCATCCATAAAACCTTGGTCGACTCCATTATTTAAAAAAAAAGTTTCCAAGGTGGAAATTTTCTCCTGGAGAAATGACACAAGTTGATGGACGTGTCCTTTTATTATTTTTTTTATTAGAGATTCGCACAGCAGGATGGGAAGCCCATTCCATACAACAATAAGGCATGTTACCATCGTCTGGGAACGGGTCAGGAGGAAGATGTGGTGGTGGCGGAATTCCCAGAACATCCAACTTGGATTATGTATACATCCTTTTTTTTCAATTTTCTTTTTCGTAGTCAATGGCTCAAGAAATAATTTATTTTCCCATACAGTTTTTATTATAATATTATTATTCCCTTTTGTCCCTAGGTAGTTTGTGGTATATTAAATTCATGTCATATTTTTTTCATTATTTTTCCCGTTCCAGGAGTGCCCAAGTGTCAGAGGATGGGAAGTATCTCGTGGTTTTGGTCTGGATCAGCGGGAATGAGAACGCCGTGTACGTGGCTAAATTGGAGGGCTTTTTACCAGTGGAAAAAGGATTTCAGAAGAATTTGGTCCCTATTTTCACGGCTGACGATGACATTGTCTATCGCGTGAGGATATTACTTTTTTGTGCATATTTTTGGGGCGTTTTGCATCGAAAGTATTACATAATTTTTAATCTATAATACAGTTGCTTTAATAATTTATTTGAATTTCATGGAGGCTAATTTATTTAGAACATTTCGGAGTATGCATTTGATTAATTTATTTGGAACATTTCGGAGTATGCATTTGATTAATTTATTTAAAGGATTCGGAGTGCGAATTTGATTATTTTACTTAAAGAATTTTGGAGTATGAATGTGATTATTTTATTTGGTGCATGAATTTTAATTTAATGCTAATTTATGTAGGACATGAGCCCGAGAAAAAGCAATATTTTTTGAAATTATTTATTTAACCAAGTGAGAGTACGACAAAGTATTGCAGGATGCCTTTCACACAAAAATTGTGCCTGCAATTTATGCAGAAAGGCGTGAATAAAGAGCCTTTTTAAGGAAATGTCACAAGCATAGTAAAAGACTTACCCTAAAACAATCACTTTGAGATCTCGTATAATAAGAGGATTTTCATAATAAATGCAAAAAACCCGACCTTTTATATGAATTATTTGTCCCTCTTTTTTGTGTGTGAGAATATAACCCTTGATATATGGTATATGTGTACATTTCCCCGAATTTCCCTTGCAGTATGCCTCCAATGTAAACTCCAATTTCTTCTTCGTGACGGACAAAGATGCCAGTAACCGCCGGCTCATCTCCGTGAATGTGGATGAGGTCATTGAGGATAAGGCCAGCGGGATCGTGAGGAAGAAAGTCCTTGTCAAGGACTTAATCCCTGAGGATCGGAAACGAGTTTTGGAGTCGGCTTGTCTTATCAGAAGGTACGTATAAAGCATTCCAAGTATTATAGTACAATAGCTTCGAGGGGGGAGGAATATGAAGGAGGAATATTAATTTATTCATTACTAAAAGCATGTCAGTGCATACATCATGAATGTGGGGAACGTGAAGGGGTTTAGGGTATATTTTTTGGGGGGGAAGAGAATGTTTTTAATCTTACTCAGAGTGAAACTTCATCTTTTCTTCTAACGCTATTCAAATTTTTCTTCCACTTTTTATTATTTTCTCCATGTGAAGACCTTTAAGCGTTTTTTCTCCTGACATGTGGGCGTGCCTATAATGTCGGGTATCTTTGAGGGATCTTTTGCCTGTCCTCTTCTCAAGCCTCTTCAAACTTTTTTGGAAGGAATATGAACCCTTCCTTTTATTTTGGAGATCTTTGTTCTTGTACATTTCTCTTCCACTTTTTCACAATTTTTTTAGGCTTCTTTCTCTGTTTTTACTTTCACTGTGCATACTTCTAACACTTTTGGCTTCTCTTTGACTTTCTCCACTTTCTCTTGATATTTTAAATCTTATCATGTTCTACTTCTCTTCCTCCACTTTACTCTTTAACATTTCTCTTTGGCATTTTTCTCACTTTCTCTTTCTGAAACGTTATGTAACTTTCTTTTTCTCGCTTTCGTTTTGCTGTAGTTTATTCAACGTTCTATTTTTTGCTTATTCGACTTCCTTTCTTATGAAATGTACTGAACTTTCTCCTTATTGGACTTTATTCAGCTGTGTCTCCTTCCTTTTCTTTGTTTTAGTTTCCCTTCTTTGATAATTGACTTTCATCTTGTGCTTTATTCTGCTTCTTCTCTCTTGCATTTTATTCGTCTTTCTCCTTTTTATCTATTCTGATTTGTTCTCGTATAGCATTCGGCTTTTTCTGTCTCCTAATTTTGCTCTATTAGACTTTCTCCTCGTATTTGAACTAACTCTCTCCTTTCCTACTTTTGCTTAATTAAACTTTCTCCTCGTATTCCATTCAACTTTCTCATTTCCTATTTTTGCTCTATTAGACGTTCTCCTCGTATTTCATTCAACTTCCTCCTTTTGCTCTATTAGACTTTCTCCTCGTATTTCATTCAACTTCCTCCTTTTGCTCTATTAGACTTTCTCCTCATATTTCATGCGACTTTCTTCTTTCCTAGTTTTGCTCTATTAGACTTTCCCCTCGTATTTTATTCAACTTTCACCTTTCCTACTTTTGCTTTATTAGACCATCTCCTCGTATTTCATTCTTTATTTTTCTTTATTCTACTTTCTCCTAATATTTCCTTCGCATTGTCACTTTATTATTTAAACTCTACTTTCTCCAGCTTGTACTTTATTGTAATTCTCATTTTTCCGTATTCAACTTTCTCTTTATTTGACTTTATTTTCTCTCTTTCTTGGACTTTGTGCTATTTCTGCTATATTTTATGCTTTTTATTATGCTTATTTCGCTATATGTTATTTTTTCCATCCTCTCCTCTCGACTTGCGTTTTCTTGTTTTATTCTACATTATGCTTCTTTTCCGCATTAATTTTTGACGGCTTTCCCCACTTTCTCCTTCGCCTCTGAGTTTTCTGACATTCTCCTCGTCTGCGAATATTTCTACTTTCATTTTTTACTATTGCGACTTTCCACGTGTTTCTATGGGTTTATACATGTGAATTTTCTCCTTCTCACTGAAATCCAGTGGCTTATTCTCGTTTTGATCTCATCCCTCATTCTTCCTGTTTATGTTTCACCATCCGACTTTCTCCGCTCGTATCCCCCCTAATATTTTACTTTCTCCCCTGGATTTCCCCATTTTCATGTGCAAAAAACCTCCCCCGTCACCTTTCCCATATTTCAAGCTCCTCCAGGGACCTTTTACGGGTTTTACCTCACGTTCCCGCCATACATTGTTCTGTAAGTCTGTCCCCTCCCGGAAATCCTTGCCACTCTCACGTTCTCTCATATATTCCATGTAACATTTCATATGATGGAGTTATACATTTCATAACTTTTTCATGAGAATCCCTTGGAAAAACTTTTTTTTTGTCCTGCTCTTCTATAGAGAGTTTCTTATCCTACTCTACACGGAGGATGTGATGAACACGTTGGAAATGAGAACTTTGACTGACATCAACCGACGAACGTCCCTTAGGTTACCACCAACTCCCAGCCGCATCACCGACCTACAAGGGTGTGGTCCAAACGCAACTCAATTCTTTTTCACATTACGATCCTTTGCAAATCCCGGATCCAACTACCGGTGCGATGTGGGAACTAGGAAATTTGATTGCCGGGTAATTCTCGTATGTCCATGACAATTTCACCCACTGCTTCTCAGTGAATCTTTTGTAAACATAATTACTGTAGATATTCAGTTTTGGGTTTTTATCCCGGACCTATTATGCATCCCGTCCATTGTAAATGCATATATGCTCCTTGCAAGGGATCGAACTCTGTTCGAATAGAGTTCGGATGGGTTCCAGTTCAATTTTTTCGAGTATCAATTTTGGCACCAAGTTCAATTTCAAGTTTGAAAGCGCTTAGCCAGACACTCGTAGTTGCTAATTCGGGCTGTTTGAAGATACCCGAACACACTTAACTATATTTGTTTATGTCAATTGTTGAGTTCGGAGTTCTGATTCTCAACATGGGCCATAATCACGTTCACTGACGAATTTTTTTCTTGCTGAAGCTAACAATTTCTAAAACAAACGTTCAAACAACAAATAAGCTTTTGCTGATATTCTTGCTTCTGATTATTTTCCAAACTATAAATCTATTGTTTTTGTTGAACGTACAATGTCCATTGTGTTGTTAGCTTAGAAAAAACTTACAATTACAGCGACTCTTTATCATGAATACCCTTAAATCTGTAAATTTTCCTCGTTATAGAGAAAACCCGTTATAGGGAATTAAAATTGGAGAAAGTCGTTGGTGGGAACATATTCTGCCGCCGTTATAGAGAGAAAAATATTATAGGGTAGTTCCGTTATTGAGAGATTCGACTGTATAATCACAATTCAAACCGCAAGTGTACTTGCGAGTTTGCATTATAAGGTCCATTTTGTATTCATTGCGGAATTGGCACACTTTAAATTTGGTGTTTCTACCAAGTTTAAATAATTTTGTCCAAGTACAGTCGAATCTCTCTATAACGGGCTTCCTTTACCATTTTCTCTCTATAGCGTTGGCAGAAAGCAGAAAATTTTCCCTTCAACAACTTTTTTCAATTGTTAACACAAACATTTTAATTCTCTATAACGGATTTTCTTTGTAACGTGGAAAATTTGCTGATTTAAGGGGAATCGTTATAGAGAAATTCGACTACATGTATCTACCAACTTGGAATTCAATTTCAAATAGAAAATCAAAGAACTCGATTTATGGTCCCTTTGTCGAAGTTTCAATCAACTTGATTAATCAAACTGGAATTAGTTTAGTTTGGTATTTTAGCCAAGCTTTAGTTCAAATTTTTCTAATTCAATTTCCAGTACTATTTTAAGTTCTCGAAATGAAAATTACAAGTAGCTGATAACGAACTCTAATTTTGGTATAATCAAATTAAAAAGGTGTACCCGCATGAGCTAAAATGTCCCGGTCCTAATCTGCATCTCATTCACTGTAAATCCAATGCTCCTCGGGAATAAAAGCGTAATTAACGGGGTTTATAATACTTAATTAGGTTTACAGCCGAACAAAAGCCGCAAAGGTGAACGCAAAGGATTTCAACATGAAACAAGTATTTTACCGGAGCAAAGATGGGACTTCCATCCCGATGTATATTGTCCATAGCAAGGTAAATTCAATTTCCATGAGATAGCTAGAACAAGAGAGATAATTAATTCATATACATAAAAATCTGTGTTATAAATAGCTGCGGATAAATCTAATTAAAATGCTTATCTGTGCCTGCCATATAGAACTTTAAATCGGAGGGAAAAGCTCCCGCCATCCTCACTGCCTACGGAGGATTTGGACGCTCCCGGCTTCCAGATTGGGATTTGATGCTCCTCTTCTTTGCCCATTATTTCCGAGGCGTCTTTGCCGTGGCAAATATACGTGGTGGAGGGTAAATGGGAATATTTTAAATTATTTTACTTTTTAAATGATTGATTCATTTCTGCTGGAACGTTATGGAGCTTCCTATGAAGCGTCCTCTTATGGAGCTTCCAATGTTTTTAATTTCATTTTCGGATATAATTTAATATAGGGAGTACGGTAAACACTGGGCGGATCAAGGCCGTCGTTACAAGAAGCAAAATTCCTTTGATGACTTCATGGCTGGGGCGGAATATCTGATTCAAAATGGCTACACCAATTCCAAGCGGCTTGCCGCTTATGGCTCTGCCAACGGAGGGCTTGTCGTGGCAGCTTGTGTCAACCAAAGGCCGGATTTGTTTGGGACTGCGATTATCAATGCGGGGTAGGATTAACTTAAAAAATAAATAAAATTAATGGTTAGAAATCAAATGACAATTTTTGGTATAATTGTTAAGGGTACATGTGTATTTATTTCGTCCTTTCCAGTGCTTTGGATATGCTCCACTTCCAAAATTATGGCCGGGGACGAATCAGTTGTGGGGAGTATGGATGTTCGGATAATAAGAAGGATTTTGTGAACTTGATTAAATATTCACCTCTCCATAATATTCGGATGCCGGATGAGGGGATGGGGCAGTACCCGGCTGTTTTGGTGAGTGCCGGGGTCAATGATGACCGCATTTGGCCCGCACATTCCTACAAGTACATCTCTGAACTTCAGTTTCGGATTGGCACTCGCGCCCGACAGGTATTTTTGAGCTATTATTATAGGAAGCAAAGGTTTTTTCTTTTTTGTCTGAACAAAATTTTTTTTTTTGTGATGTGTTGACTTCAATAGATTATTTTGCATAATTATTATCGACGTCCTAAATTTTATTTGAGTCAAAAGTGTAAATCGAGGACGAAGTACACATTTGCATCGTCTTCAGGCAATCTTAATATATAATTTCATCTCCACTCTACCATTAAACGCAAAATGATTAAATCCGCGTAACGACAATTTACAAATTTTCCATTTAACTCTTCACTCGGGTACTGGAATATATATGATCAAAATCATATTTATATTATTTAGTTGGCGTTGGTATTTAATTATTTGCAGACAAAATTTTGTTAAATGCTTTTTGTGCCACCAAATTACGTCTATTATTAATGCTTGCATCACAGAAAAAAGCTTGCAGTTGATTGCTTCCACCAATAGCTGATGCAGCAAGATGCAAATGAATTTTTATGTATAACAGAAATAAGTGCAAACAAAATTTGAGCAGAAATAATTGCAAACATTTTGGGATAAATCTTGCTCAGATTTCCTTAAATATAAACTAAAACATTTCCGTATCCGAATAAGGCGTGACATCAACATGGATAAATCATACAATTTGTGGATTGGGTCATTTTGTGCATTTACGGAGAAATGGAGATGATCATTTTTGTGTATTACTGTCGGTAGGAGTTAAGCGAATTTTGCGATTACTCCCGCGAAATATTAAAAATATAATTAATAGTAATAATTTTATCTACACCAATGACATAATATCACCTGGGTCACAGTCAAAATTGGTTTGAATGCGCTCTTGACTTAAATAATTAAGTAGGTATAGTTTTGACCATTAATTATTTCTCGTTATAAAGCACATGCTTTTGGCGTTTCAGACAAATCCACTTCTGCTAACTGTCCATGATGGTGGACACACAGAGCGCTTGGTAAGAACAATATTCATATTATTTATCCAGCATTTGCAGTTCTTCAGGTTAATTCAAACTGAATGCTCTTTGGCACGTTGCTATCCAACTTAACTTTTTTGTATATAATGTATTTTTTTTGTAACTATGTATTTTTTATCATAAAAATTTTTTTTTCGAAATTTCTAGTTGGAAGTCGAGTCTGAAATCCTCTCTTTCTGCATGCTAACACTGGGCTGGGAATTCCATGGGAATGAATCGCCTCCGCCTTCGTCGGTCGTCACCAACATGGAGTCTCCGTCACCGCCTCAAAGAGGTCATTACCTAATCTACGTGGCCGTCTTCATGGTCCTCGTCTGCCTCACCTGTATTTTGATCCTCATCTGTAGTTAAATACAGGATATTTTTTTTTTAATTGTACGTTTACACACATCTTCTGAACATGATGAAATTATTACCACGCACTTCCAACGCGTGAATGACGCTTGAAAATACAGGGGGAAATAGCCCTTTACATAAAATATACATAAACCCAGTCCATGACAAATGCCTCTGAGGTGGAAATTGTGCCCAGTCCGAAATAGGTATAAACTATAAGGAAAAAATTCAATAGGAAATTTTAATGTAACTATACAAAAAAAAATGTGAGTATTAATGGGACAAAAAGTATTATTATTATCGAGTATTATTGAGAGATACGGGAAGAAAACAAAAATGTTTACTGTGAATGAGGACGGGAAAGCATTATTACAAAAACAATAATGAAAGGTACATTATTATGTACGTTAGTGTCTTAAACCATTGTAGAACAATAAGAAATACCGCTCAATAGATAAAAAAAAAGCACTTAATGGCACAAAAGATTATTAATTAAAAATGTTTTCGCAAAAGTAAAGTTTTCGAAAAAAAATGTGTGTATAAAAAAATGTATACTGTCTCACAGATAATTCTCAGGAAGAATCGAAAACCTTATTTAATTTATTGGGGGAGAGAGCTCAAGGAAATGGTCTTGATATAATTAAGTATGTGTGAAAGTTGCTTATATAAAAAATTACACTTTTCTGTGATAAAACAAAATTGAAGAAAAGGACTAGAAAAATTCTAAAAAAAAAAAAAAGAAAAGAAAACACGCCTCAATGTAGAGAAATTATAGAGATTGTATACACTATAGACTGTAGAAATAGATGAAAAAGATACTATTATTAATGATTCGATGCAACGTAGTGACTTCACGCTCTGTCCTGTCAGCTCCGATCCACGGTAAAACTGATGACAATGTGCTTAAATTGGACGCCTCAAAAATTTAAAAAGAACTGTAGTTTTCGTTTTTATAGGAGTGTATATATACACTTGAGATTGTAAAAAAAATTAGAAGAGAAAACAAAATTAGAAGAAAAAACTAAATTAGATGGAGGAAAGTGAAAGAGGAGATTGCCTATATTTAAAAAAAAAACGTAACAAAAAGAAAACGTTACCTATTTGAACTGCCGCTCGACTAATAGCTGTTTACGGGTCAAAAAATGAGATTTGGTAGGGCTAGCAGTAACAGAGATTGGACAGATTTATTCTGTAAAAATTATATATATAATTTCACAAAAAAAAGTATATACAACAAAGGGACTGAGTCCTTATATATTGTAAGAAAGAGATTATAGAAGAAATAATTTGTGAACTGATGAAAAGAGATTGGAGAAAGTTGGTGGGCGGTAACAAAATTTCACCTCCTGGTGTTATACAAAAAATTATAAAAAATAAACTAAAAAAAATTAAACGTGGAAATACGAAAAACGCTATTATTCTAAATAATATGACAAGACATGAGAAAGTTTGTTTTTAAATGGAATTGTTTATAATAAGGTGAAAGTTTAACAACGAGAAAAGGCAGATGTTTTGCGCGACAATTCCCTTGTCTTCTAATGAACAGATGAATGAAAAAATTTTAGAACCGGATGGAAAAATAAATTTTAAAGACTGGTTCAAATCCATGTCAAAAGTCCATATGGGAAATGGCAAAATGAGAAAAATGGCCTATCCGACGTTTAAGGAAAAAAAATTATACGGGCAGAAGTTTATTATTTAAATATAGATTAATCTGTAAAGATTAAAAATTAAAATAATAATTGTCACGTAACAATCCACTTTATTACGGGTAAACGTTTCCTAAAAAAAATTAATTTAACATTTCACACATTTCATGTTTATTTCCTCAGTAAGCCAAGCACACAGTCAACTAATGGTGCAGCTGAGTATCTCTATTTGAAAAAAATTAAAGTTACACTCAAATTATGTGGGCCACTGTAATTTACAAGAAGTACGTAATTTGCAAGATAGTTATTACACATGTATGTATTACTTACGCATAGTTATGTACAGTAGATAAAAAAAAATTTAATTCATTTGTTTAATCGACAAATGAAAAATCTATCAATTATGATAAGTTTTTCACAATTAACTCAGTTATCACTACATATTAAGCACCTCTCCCGTACTTTTAGTTGAAACATTGAATCGTAATAATTATAATAGATTATTACACCAACTGTATAAAAAGTAATAGACTGTAAAATTCGTCTCGACGATATGCAATCAGAATCAGTATACTTGTTCCCGCTGAGGGTAATACCTTTTAAATGCAATTTACCTCAACATACAAAATGAAAAAAAAAGAGTTTAAAAATATAACTAAAATTACACATTTAATGTCCATTCATCTAAAAGCTTTTACCCCTAATCCTTCCTATGGTAAAGCTGCCTTCTTGGCAAAAAAAAAAAAAATGCGTGAAGCTACACGCAATTATTCCAGTTCAAATGAAAAAACCGTGACATGTATACGTACATAAAAGTAACTGAAAAAAGCTCTTCGTTACCTGTAGATCGCAATTTGTGTAGAAAATGTGGGATTCCCCATGGGAAAAATGAAACGATCAGTATTGTACAATTCTCAACGTGGTGAACGGTAGTGTTCCCTTTAAAAAGCAATAAATAACGTTAGAAATGCTTACCAAAAATAATACTTGTAGGACTGAATGACCTTTGATCTTATACAAAGTTAAGTACAACGCCACGAGATTTTGATATGGCTTGGCACAACGAAGGAAAAAGTTTCCCTTACAGCAGCAAAACACATACAGATAATATGCAGTCAGAAAGATGTATAGTGCCTAATTAGGTATTAAATGGGACGAAATATGGACAATTCGAGATTAAACGGGAAAACGCATACCAGAAATGGCTTCGGATTGGCTGTAAAGAGCCATTTTGATTTGGGGAATCAGTCTCAGGATACTAATATAAAATATTATTAGCAATAAAAATCCAGATCATTGTTATTTCTATTTGTTAACCTCAAATTCCAGGACATGTCTAATAAAAAAAAAAGTATTTACCCTTCAATGTTTTATTTATGTGTGAAATACGCATTTTGTATACAAGCATAATGGCACAAGCAGCTAAATAGGAGACGAAATAAATGAAAATGTATTGAGTCAAATATAAATAAATCATGGATATTTCCAATTCTGACGATGCGAAATCAGGAATCACGTAATGACGCAGCATTGAGATTGAGATCCTTTACGACATTGGCATTTGCTAAAGATGGATCCGAATCCGAGTTGCTTGTCATGGGCCCGCTCGTACTCCAAGTCCGCCACAGATTCCAAGGACGTGGCTCCGATGGACGTTTGCCGTAGAAGAGCATCGTTGGGGTCATATTCCTCGATGAAATACCTCTCCAGATTCTGCACCGTGGACGGTCTGGGGGATTGTCCATGGGAGTCTCTCTTCAACTTCGTCACAGCCCCGCTCAATTTGTCGTTGATGTTTTTCTTGCTGAATCGCTTCGCAGTCATGGTGAGGAGGATATGAGCGTGATCCGCTATCAATTCCCAGGCCATCTCTATTAACACAATTAAAAATTCTCTTTAGGACTGAATGGCTGAATGAGGATTATTTAATTTATGTACAAGTATATTTAACTGCAGTATTTTATCAACACTTTATTTAAATCAATCAGCAAAGTCATCATGCTTCACGTACTAACATCTTCCTCGGTGGTTTGCTCCGATGCGATGGCAAATCGAATGCAGTATCGTCCTAGGAAGGACGCCGGAACCATGTAGATCTTCCTGGAAAAGTTGAGGGCTTGCAGAAGCTTTGCATTCAGATTCTCAAACTTCGACCCCTTTCCTTTCAGACGGAAGCAACATAGCCCTGTCTAGTGGAAATTTTACCAGATTAGATCTTCGAATCGAAGTATTTTGCTAATTAAATCGTGAAAAATTCCCAATAAGAATAGCGAGTAGAAACAGGATAATCAAAACAAAGCATTGAGATATTCGAATAAACGCATTGTTGACATCGCAGAAGTCGATCACATCGAAAACATCTAATACATCCAAAAAACCTAATATGTACATCGAAAAAATCGTTTACATTGAAAAACTTGCTGAAATCGCCAATTCCTCGAAATCAATCACATCTCGGAAATCGATTGCATTTCGCAAATTGAAGAATAAGTCGAAAATCGAGTACCGAGACAATCAAATAAAAACAACGAGATAATAAAATCATAGCATCGAGATATCTAATCAAATATTGCAATACCGTGATCAACCAAAAACTACAAAAGATAATAACAGAAATCCTTAAATGGCCTCACCACGACCGTCCCAACGATCTCGAAACGGTCATCGCCCTTAACCAGGCTCTCAAAGAGCTTCGCGAGATAAATATGTCTCCGAATCACTTTTTGCATCCCGCTAATACCGTACATCCTGAGGGTGAACCACAACTTCAATGCCCGAAATCGACGAGTTGTAGGGATGGACCAGTACTGCCGAAGCATATAAGACTCGCTAATTTATTTTTGAACTCATTAAATCCCCACATCAATGAAAAAATTCAGCAAAAACCAACCCTAAAGCTCGGAATGACAGCATTAGGTTGTGTCAAGTCCCGGCAGCCCATGACGCGATTTAAAGACGCACGATCACGAATCCTTTTTTATAAACGGTGATTTTTATAGTTTTTTTTTTAGTTCCAAGTTATTTCAAAAATATTTAAATAATTATTTCAGTAAACATCATAAAACGGGTAGAAGATTTACCAATGCAGGGAGCAGTCAAAGTTAACATTCATCCACTTGTTTGCATTTATATTCATGGATGAAGCATGCTGGAAAGGCCGAGAATATTAAGAGTGCATTTTGGTGTTTTCCAAAAGGTTTTTAAAACTGGAAAACATTTTGTTTTCAAAATTGTTAGGAAAAGGATACCTCCATTCCGTTGATCAAGTACCGCATTTCCGGACAACAGAAGCTCCCGCCAGCATACGCGCAGTCACAATGCATCCAAATAAAATTGGACTCACAAATCGGACCCAGAAGAAGAGGACTGTCGAATGAGCAGGTGGCGGTTGAGCCGAGAATGGAATTGTAATAGAAAGGGATCAGTCCTTTGGCCGTATCCTCCGTAATAGCCTATATCAATGATAAATGCAATGTTTATAAATATGTATTTTATTATGAATAATACTAATAATTATGATACTCTCTATAAAGGTTTTTTCGCTATAACGAAATGGTTTTCCAAGCCCACAGGCTTTGACAGTTTCCTCTACATAAAGGTTCTGTATTATTCCCTCTGTCGATGCTTCTCTATAACGGCTAAATCGAGCTGCTTTTTTTGCTGAACCGTTATATAGAGAATTTTGACCGTATAACATCGGATCTCCTCGCTTCGGATACCTGAATTAAGATGGTTGCAGAAACGCCTCCATGATCCTCGGGTCTTAGAAGCCGATGGCGGACCCCGGCAATCATACAAGCTTTCTCGAAGCAACTATGGGACTCCGAGGAGCCATAAGCAATGAGGCTCGCCTTTGTTTTAGCATCGGAATAGTAATCATCGCTCAGAATTCGAAGGTCTCCGGAGTCTTCGGAGTTGGTTTTATCACTCGACATAGATTGAGAATATGCGTGGGTGAGGGTGTTCCCACTTGCATTCGGAAGCTTATCCAGCCGATGTTTTAGAAGCGCATTTTCTCGGGCCACCAACATCGATAATAGAATGCATTCGGAGGCACAAGTCTGGAATGTTTCAAATCGTTACTATAAGGATGAATTATAATTATAATTTTGGTAAAGGGTTATCCTATATAAATGTGACAAAATGTGACTCATTTAGCTATTTTTAATTATATTAATAATATAAAGTCAGAGGTTGAACCTGAATGCAACCACCACCGGTTGAATCCGGGTTCGACAATTTGGAGAGGAAAGTCTTGGGAAGTCCGAACATTTTGGCACACCAATCCATCATGATCGTTTCCAGCTCGGCTGATACCGGACATCCTTCCTGCGTTAAATTGTAAATATGAATATTACTAAACCCTGGAATAATAGTTTTTTAAACGTTTCAATACATCATTTTTGCGTCGAAACGCTTTCAGTCACAATATTTCCAGAAATTACAACAAATATTACATGTGCCACATTTTCAATAATGCGTGTCTACCAACAGTACAAACCCACCCAAGTAGCTATATGACCGGCAAAAGCATTACACAAGAGATCCCCCAGGATGGACGGCCACGAATTTCCCGAAGGGAAGTATGCATAGAAGCTGGGATGTTGCCAGAAAGTCATCTGTTCGGAATTAATTTGGGTAGTTTGTATTAAGCTTTATGTGCTCCTTCAAACTTATGTACGTTAATAATACACACCTATATTACATATGTACATACATATGTGCACAACAGACATTGTAAACACATGGTCTATGTAATATGCACATTACTGACAATGACATCACTATTGAAATAAACTGGTAAAATCGATAGAATGCTGCTGTAACATCCGATTTACCCCCGACAGGATGGCAGGTTCGATATCCGCCATTATGGCCGCCCATGGCTCGGGCTTTTCCGGGGGTTGGGCCGGAACGTGAATCTTGATGTAGCCCGGCGCAATACTCGGGAAAGGATCCCGTTTCTCCCGTAATTGATCTATTAAATCCGCACAAAAGTCCACAAGTTCGTACCCGCACGCACGAAATTGTTGACTATTCATTGATGAAAGAATTTAGCTGTTTATGTCCTCCAGAATCGGAAAAATCTACATAGACCAAAACACGCAATGATGCAATGGTTTTACCAAATACCAAATTGTACCAACATTGGCGTTTGACCGAAAATGTCCTTCAGAAATTCAGAAAGGAGGCGAACTGACGGCAGGGGGCAGGGAGCGGGGGCTATCGATGTTCTATAATGGCTCATGACATTTCACGGCATGGCTAACTTCATGGAAATTTCAATTTCACGAGTCACGATCACGAAGCAATTATCAGAGATCATCGTTGAGGAAGAGCAAATAGCATTTGTTTCTAGTTTCTATTATCCGCTATCGGTTTGCTTTCAAATTCTTCAAATAGCAAATTAGTACATCCACATTCCATATCTTAATTATATTATTATTAATCCACAAATAACAAATAATAGACATGGACGTAAATAGATCGTATTCATGCATACGCCAGCTCGCAACGTCGCGTTCTCCGTATCCGGTGCGGATTCGGAGAATTCGTAAAAATTCGTCTTACCACATTCGGGCCATTTGGGCATTCGTGCGTCTCCCTGCCGTTTGTGCCGTAGAAATATGTACATCAATAAATAATACATATACTCATAATGCCAAGAAGTCCTCGGAGGACTTTAGAAACTTCAGAAAGGAGTCCACCCGTAAGGAACTATGGGTATCCTTCTGTGTCATTGTTGTTTGTTATTCATGGAAATAAGACTTGAATTGTTGCTTTTTGAGTATAGAAGTGGATGATTTAATCAAAGAAGGGGAAAAAACTGGGAAGCTGATACTCACGGCGTCACCACATTATAGGTTTATATAATTACAGGCTTATATAACGGCTTATAGTCTCTATATTATGGCACATTTCATGAAGGAAGAGATGACAATTAACAATCTACGAATCATTAATTCATTAACCCATTCCAATATACATGAGATTAGTATGAAATATTTTTCCAAGCTCAAGAAACCCTCGAATATTACGTGCATTTTTTTTCTTCATTTGGCTATTCATGTAAACATTAATTATTATGTATTATAGCTTTCCACGATGACGGTGATGATGCTTATGGCAGTTACCAAACAGGTGACTACATCCACGAACAAAATCCCAATTTTTGGTCCGAATCCCTGTGAAAATCAAGGTAATAATAAAAGGTTTCTTAGTTGTCACTCACACATCTATCTGGCCATGTTTTTATATAGAAATCTACTCTGAATTAAAGCCAATCAAGCTCGAATTTTAAGAAATGTATTAAACTAGTCATTCACTGGCTTTTACATCTTGTTCTATGTACATACATATAATATATGTACACTACGGTAAAGATTGATATTGTGTCCTACCGAGTAATTGTGGCTACTTTAATCATAAATTACGTATTAAGGAAGAAGATGGAAAATTAAGACAAGTTCCTGTCCACATTATTCATTAATTACTGGCTGCCAATACATATATGTATAACTGTAAAAGGAAAATAAAGATTTTCAAGTGCCATTCAAGTGCAAACTTGACCTGCATAATTTCTGCTTTTTTTTTACCTTCCGGAATGATTCAACCAGACGTGCAGGATAACCATACATATAATGAGTTTAAAATTACTTCAAGAAACTTTTTTTTCCAAAATTATAAATGTAAGTACAATTGAAGATGGGGATGGTCACAATTACATGCAAACCGTCACATTTGTGAACTTTAGTATGTATATACATATATATTTTTAAAAGTCATACTACGAAAACAGTGACGAGTTGAGGAGTAATTTTTGGCGATTATAGCTGAAAATAATGCAAATTAAACTCGCTTCTCAAAAATTGCTTACTTGAAACACAATAGAAGAAAAAAATCGAAAAAAGGTTGTAAAAAAGTGGCCACAATATTGAGCTTTACCATATTAAGTAGTATGACAAAAACTAGGTGAAAGGTCAAGCTATAGTTACTTCAATTTCGCCCATAGTCCCGCTGTGCTTGATACAACCAGGCCTGAAGGCGCGCAGCGCATCTATGGAAATTCTTTGTTTGGCAGCCATCACTCCATCGTAATATGATGTCGTAATCTGTAAAATCCATAAAAAGAAATTGAATTCAACTTGATCCCTATATACGTGGGTCGACTGAAAAGTATTTAGGTTTGATATGATAATGCATAATGATAATGCAGTCGGAAATCAAAATCCTGTACATTTCTGTAAACCTTAACTCCATAGTTGAGCGCATGCAAAATATTGGTCCTGTAGCTCTAACCACTGCCGAATAGTGCGGTCTCCAATTTAAAAAGTAAAAAGGAAAAAATGGATTTCACCAAAAAAGAGATCAGATGTGGCATTAAATTTTATTATTTTAAAAGAGAACAACCGGATGAAATTCATTGAAATTCATTCATTTAGCAACGGTGTTTCATGACTTCTCCTCTTCCATTTACAAGGTAAAGTAATAGGTGAAAAAATGTGCAGTGTCACAAGCTCAAACACAGGGCCCCTTTAAAAAATGAAGGATTAAACTTCCTTCGGAGGGTTCTGGGAATGAAAGGGTTAACTGTCATTAAAATATTTACCTCACAAAACGACAATCAAAATCTTGCAATACTTCCACACATTAAAGCATTACGCAAAGTTGTGGGTGAAAAAAGGTACAGGAGCTCTTAGAGTCCCAGATTGGACCCCAAAAAACAACATCGGCAATGTGTGGGTCGCACAGCTGATGCTTCTCGTCTCATTATTTTTGATTGCGGGTTCACACGATTGTTTCACCCGCCTTAAGACCAAGTCCAAACCCCCAGCCATTACTATTTTATTCGACATTAAAAAAAAATCACTGCGCATAAGCAGATATTTAACTTTAACTATGCCGTAAGTGGTGTTTTTTAGCAAATAAATTTAACCCTTTGTTTTGGAAGGACGAGTGAGTCTGACAGAGAAGTGGGCACAGTATATTGAACCAGGAGGGGACTATATTGAGAAACATATTATTATAACCATAATGTATGTTGTACATATGTATGTATATTGATACATTTATGGCTCTTTTTTCAGAATCGACAACGAAGAAACTAAAGGGTAGAACTTCACAATACCCGCTTCATCATGTGATGTAGGTGCTTTATTTAATGATAATATTTTGCCAATGCAAATATGCAGGAGATTTCATTGTTTCGGAGCTATAAATATGTCAAAGGTCAAAAACTGTAAGGTCACGCTTCCCCTCATAACTTCTCTCCTGAACGTCCGATTTTGATGTTTGTCTTAAAATGGTCCTATAAGAATTTCAGGATAGGACTTTAAAGGGGAATCCTGAAATCCGAATAATCCCAAAACATCCAAAGTGAAATTATATTAACATAAAAAATGCACTGGGGCACCCTTTGGATGATAAAATTTTCCGATTGATAATTCCCGTCGTGTGACGTTTCATTTTACTTTCATTATTTTCGGATTTATGTTATTTCAGAGTTTTCCTTGAAAGTCACCTAAAATTCTTCGAGAATAATTTAAAGACAAGTTTCATCCAAATCGGAAGCTCTGGTGAGAAGTTATGACAGGCGCATGACCTTAAAGTTTTCAACCTTTGACCTTTTACAGCTACGAAACGGTTACTTGAACTTGGCAAAATATTATCGATGACACCGATAATCGCTTCATCGCTCCATAGCATTAATTGTGGTTATTTTGAACTTTCGAACTATTTGTTTTTTTCTTTGTTTAAGATTCTCAAAAAAAAATTCATATTATAACCAACCATCAGAAAAAAATACGCCATTCCATGGATATTCAAGAACACGACTTGCATCCCCCAATACGCCCACTGGTCCAGGCCTGGATAAGGCATTAGAATGGCGGAATGAACTGATACCCCTAGAAATAATTATGTACAACTTGCAAAACATGAGTCCAATCACCTCCAACTAGAGGAAACGATCCGATTTGAATCAAAATTTTTAGTTCGATTCGTTTCAAAGCCCGAATTGGATCGAAATTGGCAATTCAATCCGATTTATGATGCAAATGATTCGATTCGGTTCGATTCAAGCCCATGGATTGAATCTCATCAGGATTCAAACGATCCAAACAATTTATTGCTGTGACACATTTTTTTTTGCTTTTAAGCATACATTGAAGTCTAATAGTTTGCCACTTCCAATAAATGCAAGTAACGGTGATATTAAATTTGCTGCAATATTTTGATGGTCATTGCTCTGCTGCGGAAGAACATCCAAAGTTGTTGTATTAAATAATGGATCGAATGAATCGAATTTCAGTTAAATTTTATGATCCGATTAGTGTCTTGAATCGAATTATTTTATTCGATTTACGGTTTTGAATCGAATCAAATTTTCAAGTATTTGAATTGAATCGAATCGAATTGAATCGAAAAATCCGATTCAGAATCAAATCGTTGCCAGCCCTACCTCCAACCAAGCGTAAAAATCACGGGGAAATGGTTTCTTAAATAAAATAACAGAAATTATAAAATTAATTTACAGGCCAAAGACATAGTCACGCTCCCTATTATCCAATGTGACCATTTGAAAACGTTCCTCCTCAAAGCACCGGCTGTGTCCCCTGGCCTGAAAAAGCCGGCTAAAGTCTGAAGGGTGGTGCCCACCATGACGGCGATTCCAATGACAGGATGAACCTGATCGGGCCAAAAGGGGAGTTCGGCGTAATACAAGAACTGTTGATGCTTGGCGAAAATGAAGAAACAGCCTATCACGGTGAAAAGGAATGTGAGGACGCCCATTGATGTGTGGACCTTAAAATGTCCATGGAGGATTTTAGTTGCAGTTAGTTATAATAATTAATGATGTGTGGATTTTGCTTTGAAAATACAAGAAGGACATCATTACAGAGAACCAGAAGGGCAACTTCAAAACAGGGACTTGTACTTCCAGTAGATTTTGACGGAAGAACCGAGTGTACAGGAGTGAGGCCGGGGCACAGACGATCCAAGCCAAGGTCATGAAGACACCGTGCAAGGCCGTGTATTTGTCCTTGAGCTTCCCTAAAATCACAACATCGCCCAAGTTCACCTCCACACTGGAGACTCCATGTCGGACGTTGTTATGCTGTTGGAGGAAAACTGAAAAAAAAACGTATGGGTACATACATGATAAACATGATACATTTAAACGAATAATCTGTGTAAAGTACATTAAATATGAAATCTTAGGGTTTTTCTGATGCTTTCCCGTTTACATTTTTTTTATTTCAATTTGGATTCTGGACTCTCTAAACTTCTACTTAAACTCGATTTGAGATATACTTGAAAAGCCGTGTCGAAATTTGCTTTAATGACGAGAGAATTATCATTTTCTACTGCTTCAGTCATTAGAGACTGAAATGGAATTTGAATCGCAAACGGACAATGATTTTCATGGCATGTTGTGTCATTAATGTAACAATTACATATACATGTAGCCCAGTGGCTTTTTAATCAACGTATTAATTAATTGTCACTACGTTATTATAATACATCATCAAAGCATAAAATTGTAATCTTAATAACTTAGAAATGCCAACGATTCCATTATGAATCGGAGTTTTAGATTTGGTTTGATTCGATTCAATTCAAATACTTGAACATTTGATTCGATACGAAACGGTGAATCGAATCAAATAATTCGATTCAAGACATTAATTGGATCATAAAATTTAATTGAAATTCGATCCATTATTTATTTAAAATTTTTGGTTGTTCTTCCGAAGCAGAGCAATGACCATCAAAATATTGCAGCTTTAATATCACGGTTAATTGCATTTATTGGCAGTGGCAAACTATTAGATTTCACTATCTGCTTAAAATTTGCAAAAAGTAAAACAAATCTGTCACAATAATACATACATTTTTTGGATCGTTTGAATCCTGATTCGATTCAATCTATGGGCTTGAATTGAACCAAATCGAATCAACATGAATTGGCAATAACATGAAAGGGTTCGAATTGCGAATTTCGATCCAATTCGGGCTTTGAAACGAATGGAACTAAAAATTTTGGATCAAATCGGATCGTTGCCTTCCCTATAATAATAAGTGTACAGTGTATACATCTGTATGTATATTATTGGAAGGAAAAAATAATTGCTTGCAATTAGTGACAGTAGCCGCAGCTAAAGCAAGCATTTATTTACGTGCCAAAATGCCTAATACAACGCAATCTGAAATCTGAACCCTTCTCTAGCAAGCAATACTAATCGATTTAAAATCACAAATAACTATATTATAAACATTGCTACAGATTTTTCCATCATGCTATGATAATTGGTGTACCGAACCGACCTCTCACACTGACTGGCATTAACTACGAAAAGCTCGTTGACATTCGTTCAAATAGACTAGTCCAATTTTACTACAAAATTAATTTTTACATTTGAATTCAATGTTAATTGGTTCCAAAAAGAATTACGATAATAGTGACACTTCAATTGATGCATTCACAGTAATTGATTTGAATTTGGGAATTTCCAATTGATGTGTGTGGTATTTAGCAATCAGCTGAGTAAAATTGACGGGGAGAGAAAAATTATAGTTATCAAAATCGAACAAACCATCGAAATGATCGTACCGTCACCGGAAGCTGCCAGGATATGAAATTTGCCAGTTATCAAATCAAATACGATGATATCAGAAGGGTCTTGAGCGGACGGAGAGAATATTTTCACTGTTTTGGCCGTGAATTTGAAGGAACAGGAAATGACACAGCCTTCAAATTTCGTCGCTTCGGGAACGATGTACTGGCTACTCTTGTTAAGCTGTTTAAATGTAGAAGAAGCTTTTAATATTTTCGCTCCCCGTAGGAACCACCGAAAACATACATGATCTATAGCTTCAGGACAAAAGTCACGAACAATGATCTATAATGATAATGATAACCGATAATTCATCTATTCACTTACAGGGTACGGTAGCTGCTCAGCACGTTTCATAGAGATCGAAGTCGCCTTCTGGGTGAAAAGTAGACCAATGCGCACCTTATCGGGTTGGTCTGGGTCCCGGAAGCAAGCAAAAGCAAAGTCTTCGGACTACATCAATTTTTTTTTGAAATAAAAATGAAAATTTAGATTTTTGGAATGTTGTTCACATCTTAAAAAATCAGATAAGCTTACCATTGCTACGTCGTTGGACAACCCCATGGCCACATAACCAGTTCCATAAGGCAGGATTGACGTCAAGCGGAGTACTAGTACGTTTTGATCTAAGGAAAATTCGATCACAACCTGGCAATCGTCTTTACCCTTAATACAATTATTTGGGAGGGCGAAGCATCCGGTGGTTTTGCCACAGTTCGAGTACACCAAGGGATCCACGTAGCATTTGGATGGTTCCACGGTGGTGCTTGCGGGAGGTTCCTCACGTGTTACATTGATTGGCTCCGACGTAAAGTCCACCCAGGTGATTGCTGAATTCTCTATCACTGCGGCCCTGTACGGTCAATAAATACCAAATTACCAAACACCACAAAATTGAGGCTTTAATATGAAAAATCCGCCTTATTGCGATAAAATATTTCGATGAAGAACAAATGGCTACATCTAGAATGGAACGTTTGTAGGCGATGCCCGTTCAGAATACTTACCTAACTTGGTAAATCCCATTCACATCAGGGGGCATCCATTTCACCTCCGTCGACAGCGTCGGCTCAAAATGTGCGAAGTGATTTCGAACATATTCACCCCGTTTATTCGGACATTCCTTGATCTCTATGGGGTAGGCTTGTTCTGGTGGGTCCTTTACTACCTCCATAAATTCACCCCGAAGAAGGGCGCCATTTTTCTCAATCTCCGCCACTAACCTTACCCCGATTACGAATCCTAAGAATGTGTTTTCTTGGCTCTCCAATCGAATTGTCACTTGTGAGGTGGTTAGCAAGCTCAAAGGATCCACCACTAACTTGAAGTTACTTTCGTTACTGGGTTTGTGATTCGTGGTATCTCCTGGGCGCAGTGTGGCACAAACTTCATCTGTGGTCGGGGCTTTGGGCTGGGCTTGCGTGATCTCCCCGCAGAATGGCATCAGGAGAAACAGTAGGAGTAGGAATTGCATTGGGAATTCCATTGGAAATAATTTTGTGGACCAGGTAGTTTGCTTTTCTAAACAAAAGTTTTGCTGTAAAACGGCCTGCAAAAGTCCTTTATCTACGTAGTTTTTACTTTTTACTTCTATTTTTTCTATTCTGTTTTCTGTTTCAACTTCCAATCCAATTATCCAATGTTCCAATTTCCAATTCCTTTTTAAGTTGGACACTTTCATTAAATTAATGTTGCTGAATTATTGCTGAATAATACTGTCGTTGTTGTCAATTACAAATTACAATTAGTTTATGTTCAATGAAATGTCTCCAAAACTAAATTAATGTTGCTGAATTATTGCTGAATAATACTGTTGTTGTTGTTGTTGTCAATTACAAATTACAATTAGTTTATGCTCAATGAAATGTCTCCAAAATTATGCCAGTCTCAATCTCAAGTCTCAATCTTCATCTTGGCTCTCGGCATCGCAGATCGCAAATCGCAATGTTAGTTAAATGTTAAAAAACAATTATTATTGTGGAATGCAACAATGCAAGTAAATAATAATTTATTTCATTATTAATAATTACGTAGAATGATGACAGTTTCTGTTTCTGGAAATCTGGATTCTGGATTTGGATACCAAAATACAAATACCAAATACAACTAACAACAACAACCACCAACGAACAGTAAAAATAATAAAGAATGCTTCATTTCAAAAAATATTCAAGAATTGGAAACAATTTGTTAACACTAACAAAAACAAACCGTGGCGTGGACGGGACGATAAACCCTAACGTCCCTAACGAAACGATATCGAGGTTCAAAATTTTATTGGTCTAGTATGAAACCAGCAACAGACAGAACAAAAAATACATAACGAACTTAACACACGTAACAGCATCACATGCACCCTTGTGATTTAATTACGGGTACCTTACCTCAGTTAAATAATTAAATATACTACATTATTATATGCATTATATTTTAAATAATCATCTCAATGGTCAGCATAGAGACAATGGACAATTATTATTCTTTGCATTATATCCTAGCTCCATTAGCCGCCTTGATGGATAGAGGATGTGGCGGGGATATTTTTATCAGTCTCATGCTCTCATACTTTTTAATTCTTGGCTGTTACCTCGGTGGGGTACTTCGTGAAACTAGAGGTTTTATGTGAAATGGTAACAATTAACAATAATTCAATAATTCACTTCACAACCATTTTAGGAATCGCAAATCGCAATGCAGTTTTTTATGCACTGCGCTAAACTGCAGTTTATGATGTGGGCACTGGGCATGGGCACATTGTGCATTAATTAATGCACAATGTGCCCACATTATGTATTATTAAACTACACGCTAAAATGTGGAACGACAACAAGAATAAAATGGTTACAGGAGAGTTTATTCTAAATTCTAACCACTTTCACGTAAAATGAGTTGAAAAAAGAAATAATCCACAACTTGGTTCTTTGAACAACATGTTATGCAACTACAACGTATGGTACCGATATTACCACCGAGCTTAATACACCCAAGCCTGAAGAGCGTTTAGGCCTGGATGTATCAAGCACAGTGAAGACACATAACGACGCTAAATCAATCTTCCAGGTCAACCAATTCCAAAATTATGCGAGTAGTTCGTAGCTGCGTATCTGTAAAAAAAATGTAAAAAAAGGATATGTAAACCATCTAAACATCTTTTGTATTAAATAAATAATAGCCTTGCCTTATGTTAATGCTTAATCAAACGTTAAGAGGTTAAGACCAACTAACAAAGTCCGTGGGTGATCGTTTACAAATTCTGCTCAAATCATACTGTATTTGCAATTCGCCCTTACCCCTTACGTTATCTGTCATCTCTTGAGACTGGTGACAGGTGACCGGAAACTGTCATAATAAAGAGCATGGACCCCAATTCACTTTGAAACGGATGAAACTTCGGAGAAACACCTGTTTTTGACTTTCTTGTCCATTATTGCACACGATGTATTGCAGTACTGAAAGATATTACATGTACATATGTATAAGTAAACGTATGTAATCACATAATTACGTATACCTAATCTACATTGTTTATAAATTAATGTTGTCATTAAAAGTGTCTTACAAAAATTTTAAATGAAATGTGAATATCCAAGTACCTACATGATTTTTCCCGCTAAATTCCTGGGGATTCTGCTTCTACCTATAAGAGGTAATCATGCGTAGTGTGGAAAGTGGGAGCAAGACGGATCGATAAGGGCAAAATTGACGTTTTGATTTTTAATTGAGTCAAATCATACGTTAAAGTCAAACCACGTTCTCATTAAGATTATATGTACATTATAATGTACTTTGTACTGATACGGAGATAACTGAGATCTGAGATTGTGTCACGTCTGACTAATTGAATTCAATGCCTGGGAGGGAATGTGGGAATTGGGAATACCAATTAACAATACCCCTTATCTACGGGTTTACTGGTTCCCTTAATACATAGTTAGTAACAGTAACATAGTAAGACTATGGAAAATTTGCTTCACTGGAAATCGCCTTAACCCTTATAACGAATTTTATTTAACCTTTCAAGGGCACGTCGTTGCCGTTAGTCTTTGCCTCGTTCTCATTTGCTGTTGCGCGTTGGTGGAACCAGGAATCAGGTAAGGAGTCAGGAACTCAGGAAGGACAGGACGTCAAAACAGGACTCAGAATCAGACACACAGAAGAGAACGTGAGAAAGAAGTGAGAACGAGAATAACGAGAATTATTGAGAACTAAAAAGAGAACCAGAGAACCTGTAAGAAAAGAACATCAGAATCAGAGTTTCATTTTTCCCCATGACAACATCCTTAAATCAATATCAGAATTAAAGCTCACATGAGAAATAGTCGGTTGTCCGTGTTCTTTAGTGTCGGTTTAAGAAACCATTTTCTTTATTTTCTTACCCCAGCCGAGAGCCCAACTACGCCAGAGACGCCAGATGACAGGACGGTCGCCAGGAGCCAGGCTCCTGATATCCTGAATTCCAGGATGCCGATTGCCGATGGCGATGACCGATGACACTGATAAATCGACAACTAACAAACTAACAATAACAAATAACAAGATTACTACAACTGAAAGCAGTGAAAACTGAACTGATGTGAAAATGTGATTGATAATGAATAATGATAACAAAGTGATAAATAATCGTGATTCGTGACCGTGATATGGTGATATCAGATAATCTGATAACTGATAACAGTGATTCATTAAATAACCATACCATAACTGATCCTTCCTGAATTTCTGATCTGATTTTGAATACGTAGTCGTAATTATCGTAAATCGTGATTTCGTGATTATCGTAAATCGTAATCGTAATTTCGTAATTATTAATAATTATTATCGATTATCGTAATTCGTAAATAAATTCGTATCGTACATACATATTTATCGTGTCGTAATATTCGTAAACAGGTAAATAAAGAAAAAAGACTAAAGACCTAATTCGTGAATATCGTGAATCACGAATTTATGATTTATGAGTTTATGTTTTATGAGTATGTAATTGTCGAAATGCTCACAGCACAGCTCACAGCCACAGCGTACGTACACTGACACAGACGCACTGATTTCCAGAGACAGACATCAAAATCTCCACCTCACCAGGACATCTGGACGTGTAACGTGGAAAAACAACCAGTCAGACATTTCAGACTCTGGATTTATTAAAAACTGCCTGAAAAACTAAATAGCCGCCACGGCCCACGGCCCCGTCATCAAACTGGTCAAACCTTACATTTTATGTTGACTGGAACTTTATAGGTCTTTTACAAGTTAAAATACCGTAGTGCCATACTTATTGTTAGTATGCCAGTATGCCACCGATGTATTAGCCTAATATTAATATTAGTTGGGTCAAATTAAATGTATTCACAATATTACATAATACGCTTCTTTTTCTTCTTCTTCTTTGTTTTCTTTTTGTTCATGCAACTTAATGTGCTATAAAAATGCAATATTACATACATACATACATTAATATTATGCATGTACATACATACATCATATGCATACTATGTTTGTACATCACCCATTTGTTTCTTTTATTTACGCCTTGGTTTTAATGGGGCAATAACATATAACATATTCTCTCGTCTGTCTCTACAGGCATTTAATCTCATGGAAAAGCAATCCGGTTGTTGTAAGCTGAAAGCGTAAGAGTGAGGACCAGGACACGCCTCCGAACGGGCGTCTACTGAACGTCGAGGTGGCGGACGAAGGCACTGGCACATCTGCAGAATCAACCCAAACAAAACCTCCATCTCGAACGTCCTCCGAAATTTGTCGCCTAATCTTCAATAAAACCTCCCAGGAAACCTTGAACAATCCTAACTCGAGGTGTATCGGCAAGACCATGAAAGGCAAAGTTTCTCCCCCGATCATGCCCTTCCACCACTGTCCCAAAATCAATTGGTACGATAGGATAAAGATCACTATCTGCGCCATCCTCTTGTTCCCCTTCCGGGTCGTGCTGGTCGTCCTCTCCATTCTGGTGGCATGGGTCACCGGCTGCATCGGGACGTATGGGCTCAGCTTCGACGACCTCTGTAATGAGCCACCCAAAACCAGGCTATCCCTGGGACACCTGGCGGGGCGGCACATCTTGAGATGTGGCTTCTTCTTCCTGGGATTTTTGTGGGTGAAGGTCAAGGGGCGAAAGGCCTCAGTGAAAGAGGCTCCAGTTCTGGTCGTGGCCCCTCATTCATCCGTCTTCGACGCCCTCCCCATAGTCTTAATGGGCTGCTCCATCGTGGCCAAGTCCTCGATACATACAATGCCCATCATCGGAAAAATAATTGACTTGGCCCAGCCCGTATACATCAGGAGGGAAAATTCCAATTCGCGACAAGTGGCCATCAAAGAAATTGTGAAGCGTGCCCGGAGCTACGGCCGCTGGCCTCAAATGGCCATTTTCCCAGAAGGAACCTGCACCAATAGGACTTGTTTGGCCACATTCAAAGCCGGAGCCTTTTATCCGGGCGTACCCGTTCAGCCCGTGATCGTTCGGTGGTCCAATCGATGTGACACAGTCACCTGGACGTGGGATGGAATTCCAGCCTGGAAAGTCCTCCTTTTCACCATGTGTCAATTCATCAATTTCTGTTCCCTGGAATATCTCCCCGTGTACACGCCCTCCGATGCAGAAAGGGCGGATCCGTTCCTGTACGCGGAGAACGTCCAAAAACATTTGGCCAAAGCCATGGGCATCCCCGCCACGGATTATGGCCTCGTCCACGGGAAGCTTCTCCAGGAGATGAGAGACACCTATTCCTTCCTCATTATCCGGAGATTGACCCTCATCCGTAAATTACGGGCGCGCTATGGGAATCCCAAGGTGAGTGATTTGGAGATTCAAACGGTGAAGGACGCCCTGAGAAATCCCGAAGGGAAAAAGTGGGTCGTGGATGTCAAGGAATTCGCCCAACTCTTTAACATCCCATTTAGCAACAAAGAGAGTATCCGAAAGGAAATCAGCCTTTTATTTGCCCTCTTCGACGGCAAGAATTCCGGTCTATTGGATCTTCGTGAGTACTTGGCGTACGTCTTCTTCCTCCAGACGTCCATGAGCCCGGATAAGATGAGTCTCATTCTCTTCATGTTGTATGGAAGTACCAGTGCCCTTCCGAGGAGTGTTATCGTCCATATGCTCCAGGTACTTTTCCTGCTCCCGGAATCCCAGGGTGAAGGTCTGCTCCAGAAAGTTCAAAAGCCCGATGGTGACAGCGAGGATGTGGATTTGGGCACTTTTCAACGAATCCTGGATAAGCGGCTGGAGTTCATCCGATTGTTTGCCATGGAGGTCAATGGGGAACTTTAGACGAAGTGTTCACACTTTGGCCCGTGTAATCTAAATTAATTCTTATATTGTCAAAGCTGTAACATGGAAAATTGCATCCAGTTGATGTCATCCAATCCAAGTATCTTTATATCATAATCTTAAAAATATAATAAAACTGGACCGAATCTCCAGAATTGCCTGTGAAAAGTGCTTTCCGTGTATTTCTTCGGCTCATCTAGGTTAGCTTAAGGTCAACCCTTACTTCGTCGAGAAAATGAACAATGTGCCGTCCTTCATCAGGCCCTTATTGAGGAAAAAGCTGTTATTTATTTTCCTCCAAAATGTGAGCCGGCTCCTTCCAATTAGTGCCTGTTTGAAGGTCGAAATTAAAAGTAAAATAATCATTAGAAAGCTTCTACATGCGTCTTTTTAGGTTTTAGCATGTGTAAATTAAACTGTGATATGAGCATAAGTAAAAAAAAAGGTTAAAAATAATAAATAATTATACTGTGATGTTACATAATAAGCAAATAGTGGCTTCTCCCTGTAACACTTTTTACTTGGCAGATTCTGTCTGTCTGTTTATTTTGCTGATTACACTTACATAACACAAGAATTTATACACAGAACTTTACAGAAATATGCACATATATTTTATTCATGGTGGTTAAGCCAGTGCCTAGTGTAAAAAAAAAAAGGTTCCATTTTCCAGTTGCAAAAGATCCCTCTAGTCTAGTATAGTATTATTGAGATATACGCATGTAAGTGCTACACCTTCAAAGGGTTATATAATAAGCCATTTATTTGCCTTCTTATTCACCCCTCGAGTTTTTTGTGACCTTTTTTTTTTACACAACTGATTATGTTTTCAAAAGGATATAACACGTAACACGTGTGAAGGAAGCTCCAAATGCTACTTCGAAAAAAAAAAAAACCTTACTGCCAGCTAACGAAACACATTTTCAAAATAAATTTTCTGCTGTAGGAAACCATTACGCTATTTCTCTGAGACGTTCACACATTGTTAAAAGTTATAAATAGTGTTTTGGGGAATTGGGGATGTGTTAAACAGATAATAGATAAGAATAATAAATAATGTGTTTTATGTAACACTTGCTGCATTTACAAAGTTTATTTGATGGACGATTGGAGCGTGCTGAGCTTGCAGCTAAAAGGTTTTGGGTGAGATTTTATTTCTGTACTAGTATTTATTTCTGTACTAACTATAGTTAGTTATAAGTTATAAGGTTTGTTTCGTTAATTGTTGTCTGGTCTGATAAAAGTCTGGTAAAAGTGTGACAATGTGAATTTGTGGGAGAATTAAATCTTGAACAGTCATTGGAAGCTTTCGGGATTCCATTAACAGATAAGATTTCAAGATTTGGTGAATGGAGTATAATAGAAGTGGTTTGAATTTGACCCGTTTGTATTGATCATACAGAGGACATATTTTGCGTGGATATTGGGTGATTCTCATTAAGTGTCAGTCATTTATTGTTTTTAAAAGTGTTGCAGGTTCCAGGAACAGGAAGTTTATTGATCTTTGATCTACAAGGTGAAAGAAAAAACCCACCCACCTGTTGGTATATTTTTTGATGAGCAAGAATTGGAGAAGCGGGAACTTGTTCTGGTAAAATTCGAACTGGTTTGAAAAAATCAAAAAGGGCTACACGGCTACAGCTATTAAGAAGCTACAGCTAAACACAACCCTAGCAGTTAGCAGCCCAAATCTGTAAAACCAAAGCTTTCGAAAAGCGAGAACCAGGTCAAGTAACTGAAGTAAAGAAAAAGAATAAAGGTCATGGCGGATATATTGTTAGCAGTGCTCGTGGTTACTTCAACCGCCTTCTTTTTCGTTAATGTGGTTTTGAGCTGTATTGCTGGAGCTACAGAGGGAAGTAAGTAAAAAATAATAATGCAATGTAATGTAATGTGATATATGATGTGCCTAATTGTAATAATTACTAATATAAAATGGTCGAGTATGATTATTTGATGATGATGATGATTGATAATGATGAATAATGAAATAACAGGTAACGATAATGGGTAGATTTTGATAATTTCAGTTGTTTTTAAATCTCGGACTGGGGATGTATCCCATCGTCACAAAACATTGATCACACCGATTGGCTGGACTTTTATGATCTGGAACTTGATTTACCTGGGTTTGGTCTCTTCAATGATCTACCGTAAGTTTGGGTCTATCAGAAGTTCTTTCCGTAAAAAGATCAAATGACGAAATAAAGAACCCTACTGTTAATATTTTTTGCTAGTGACCTACAATATTGTCAGAAACAGCAGAAATGGATTGGGAAAAGTGTATTGCAACCCAGCCGTCTTCTCCAAAGGAGTGTCAATCTCATTCATTCTCAATCAAGTGTTCTACATTGCATGGCTCTTTGTATGGGACATGGAGAACATGACAGGATCTGCTGTGATCCTTCTGGCAATTGCGTCCACAAATTGGATTACGTTTGTTCTTCTGTCCAGGAAGTAAATGAATTTAAATTGACTAAACAAATATTAATGGAAAGCTTTTTCAATGGGTATGCCGCTTGATCCTGTTTGAAATGATTTTATTAGAAAAGAGTCGGCGGGAACCAACCCTAATAATCGCTGTCCGTTTCAAAAATAATGTTTGGGGTTTGTTTGGGCTTCCTTTGCTTAATGCCTTGGAAGTTAATGAGAGAAAGTGACAAGACAACTACATTCGGGTCTTTTTTGCAGTTTGTTGAAAGTAACTGGATTTCTGAATTCTACCGCCAATGGTGACCTCTGGGTATATCGAGTCTTGGTGCAAAACTCTTTAGGAATGTATACGGCATGGACGACTTTGGCTGCGCACTTGAACTTTAATATAGCTGTGATACATGACGTAGGGGTTAATGATCAGACATCATCCTTGGTTTGTCTGTCGGTGCTGACACTCGTCATTCTGGTTTTATTTGTCCTCGATATCTTTGTCTTTGACAGATACGTTCGATACTTGCTAACGCCGTATTTTAGTAAGTTAGCTTCGCATATACTACAAGCCATTTTTTTCATACTGCTGTTACTACTTTATGTTTTTTTAACTTTCCAGCTTTCATTTGGGGACTAACCGGAATCCGTGTAAATCTCGCCAGATTACATCCAGGGATTCTCAAGTCTGCCGAAGACAAGGAACCCGTCATACACTTTGTATCCGCTCTCCTTGCTCTTATGGTCGTTCTCACCTTCACGAAAGTCACAATGACTGCTTACCGGCACCGTCGCAAGCCACTAATAAGTTTGGACTAATATTATCAATTATCAATTAATTCCAACTTTACAGGTGTAGGTGCAACAGGTGCAATTATGTCTTATGCCCAATCTTGATTGATAAATGGTTTTTTGTGTTCTTTTACTCTCATTTCAGAGAATGACTGATTCACTGCATGCTTTTTCAGGGAGTCAGGGTGGTCCGTGATCCGTTAAATGGATTTCAAGAATTCAATTTGATCGTATTAAATTCAGATTATTACGTACATAGTACATACGTATAAATAATAAATACTAAATAGAAATAAGTAGAAACAAAATATTCTGGAAAATTGAAAATGCATTGAGACACCATGAATCCTCTGGCCGATTTAGTGTTTGCTGGTGCGGTGATTACATTTCGTATGTATGTTGTCCATGTGTATACATATATTTATTTATGTATGCAGAACATCATTTGCAGTTTTTGTAAAGATATTTGGGCCACCTGACATATTACATAATGTATAGACCTATGATTTATTGTTTCACGGGTGGTGAAAACAACTGTACATGCAACTATTAGTATGTATATGTATGGAAATATTAAGCTGTTATACATATATGAAACATAATAGTATGTATTTTTAGAGCTATTCAGAAATCAAAAGACCTTGCACTGATGATTTATTGTTTAACTGATGATTGCTTATAACACATAAGTTTTTCCCATGTGTTTCGTGAAAATGACTAAATAGAAACAAGCTGAGATGAAACTTTTTTTATTGTCTGCGTGCAATTTTGTGGAAATAGTGTTCAAGCCATTTCTAACTTTCGCTATTCAACATTGTTACAGCTTTATGTATGTATCTTGTCAACTATTTGTACAATATCTTATATACGCATCACGGATGCACTTATGTGCAAGTTCTGCTATCAACACAATGTTTTGATGCAAGAAACTGAATAAAATAAACACTACCCGCGGTGCCATAATTGCTTTGAAATTCCCAGTATCTGTAAAATTGCCAATCTGTGTATATGTAGGAAATTTTTTGATACATTTTCTATAAGTAAATTTTTGCATTTGGTAATTTTTTGCCCTATGTCTCCCAGGTGTTTCTAGTTATGCAAAAATTGTATAAACATCTCAACCAATCACGTTTTGATCCTGTGCTCCGTTTTCCATCCATGTATTTATTTATAACCCCGCAAAACCCACCCTTACACGAAAACTTTCGTGAGCAGAAGTCCAATGAAGAAATGAAGTAAAAAGTGCGAGAAAAAATAGGATTTTTGTTTGGGATAATACCGGTTTAATTTTTTGAGGAATACATAATACGTGAGATGGGAGTGGATTAAAATTAAGGGTCGAGTACGTGCATTTTTCTCTCTCAGACAGTAACTCCCTAACGCCAATGTAATGTTTTATTGTGAGCTTATATGGGCATTGGGCATCTGATGTAGCTAGTAGCAATGATTCTACGTGTGTATGTACATAATTTTTGTCAATTGCATTCAGGTCTTCATGAATTTGCTATACATACTTTTCAATTGATGTTTGTGTGTACAAAACATTTTTTTCTACACACAAGTCTCTGCTAAATGTCTCGTCATAGTAGAATAGAAGCTGGGGGGAATGCCTTGTATTCTCTTGGGGTGTTGTATAATTGTATTGAAGCCACAAGACCCATTATTATGGTGATGACCCAAGATCCAGCTTTAAGAACTTTCGGTCAGTTGTGACGTCCATCACATTTTATAAATATTACAGGAAAGAAACAAAATACAAACAAATGGTATAGGTAAACGAATTGTAGGAGACCTCTTCCCATGTTTGCCCCACGGTCTTGGAATGTTAATAGTTAATCTTCTGGGAGATCTGTCGCTTTTAATCATACAAGAAGATGTTGTTTTCAATCTTTGAATCCTTTTTACACATTTTTCTCTAGACATTCATACATTGTATTACACATATACTTGCTTGTTATGATATTCAACTTGTTTTCTCCCTCCAAGGTCAAAGTCGAAGCGTCCAAAAGAATTGGAAGAGTATAGAAAAGAAGGAAGAAAAAAAGGGAAGAAAAATGACATTTCCTCTCAAGGTCTTGAAAACACAGTGGTAATTCCATAACGTGTCTGTTCCTTCAGCCATGATAATGATGTTGTGACCCGCAGGTCCTCCGGTCTCTACAAAGCACAGCAATTATTACGTATTCCCTTTCAAAATAGTCCTCACTTCATAGGACTCGCCGGATTATTATCGTAAACAAGAATTTCCACGTGTCCGTCTAAACCAATAAACAACATTAAGCTCCCAACTAATTTAGTCCAGCAGTTGTGCTCTAATTATAAAAGGGATTTGTGGAATATCTTCCTAAAACGCGTAAGTCCGCATTAAACTCGTTTTATCACATTTCCTCATCAGCACACTATCAAAATTGAATTCATTTTCAGTGAATAATTACGTCAATAGTTCTTTGTTGGAGTAAGACCGGAATTTTGGTTCACGCAGTAATTGCGACATTTCAAAAAAAAATTCGTGGGAAAAATGGTGTATTTGCTATTTTTTTTAATAATTTAAAAAAAACCAGAATCTTAATGATTGTCTCTCACCACGACAACCGAAAAACGCAAGCCATGGATGAGGACAAAATTCTATTGGCTCTCACGCTCCTAGCCGCCATCTTGTTCATTATCAACGCCGGAATCAGTGCCACAGGGGGAGCCACGGAAGGAGGTCAGTTTTTCCACTTGTAGGTATCGATCGTGCCAATTAGCATGCATTATTATTTATTATATTCTTAAAAGTGGAAAAAAAAAATGTGTACACTTGCAATACAGTGGTAATCTGGTAATACATTTGTAATATTTTTGAAAATAATTAAGAAGTAGCAGCAAAAACATGTTTAAATTGAACAGTTATTAATTTTTAATATTATGTAGTCCTTTTTTTAAAAAAAATGTATGGCTTGTTGTGTTGTACTGCAGTGGTAATCCAAAATGAAACTGAATCTGGTCAAATTTCGGACACCCATCCGACTTTCATCACACCCGTGGGATGGACTTTTATGGTGTGGAACATAATTTTCGTGTACTTGGGCGCAGCGTTAATTTACTGTGAGTTATATGTCGTGGAATTGGAATGCCCGGGCATAAACCATATAAATATTTTACCAAGCTATTCCATTTGTTTCCTGAAACCTGACATGCACGATTCTTTGCTCAAAAATGATCAACCTTTCGCTCGTTTAATTAATAATGAGAAAATTCTTCAAATATAATTTTTGAGGACATCTTTATTTTTTCCAGTGGCATGGACCCGACGCAGGAAGATTAAAACAACCTCCGGTCAAGTTGAGAGCAACCCCGCAGTGTTTTCCAAGGGAGTGGCAATTCTCTTCATATTTAATCAATTGCTCTACACTGCGTGGTTGTACGTCTGGGACAATGACTTGATGACGGCTTCCGCCGCCATTCTCGTCGCTGTGTCCATCATGAATTGGGTGATCTTTGTCCTATTGTCACGCAAGTAAGTTCTTTTGCCCTTACAAGTGACAATATTTATTTTATTAATTTCGGTTAACTCCAATAGTTTGAGGGACAAATTTTTTGGGAAATTCCTTAGTCTTCGCAAAGCCACTCCCTACTTCAAGACTTCCAAGGTGGTGTGGTACCACCGGCTACTAGTCCAAAATTCTTTTGGGATGTTCACCGCCTGGACGACCTTAGCATCCCTCTTGAATGAATCCATTGCCGTTATTTATGAGGCTCATCTGAGTGACCAGACCGTGTCCTTGGTGTCCCTGGGGATTTTGACAGCCATCGTGGTGGGGTACTTCGTGGTAGACATTTGCTGCCTCGATGCCTCTGTCCGATACGTCATTACTCCGTATTTAAGTGAGAAGCACACCTGTTCACTATTTTCTGTCTCCGTCAGAGTGCATCACGTCCAGGAAGGGCAAAACAATTTTATATTTTGGTTACAATTTCACATTATGTTTTTATTCTCCTGCCATTTTATACGCAGCTTTGATTTGGGAATTAACTGGAACTGAGGTCAATCTAGCCGCCGCCTCCGCAAATAGTACCGCAGCTAAGGAAAAAGAACCTGTGATGTACTTCGTGACTGCGCTCATGGTCCTGCTGGGACTATTTACCGTTGTCAAGATCTCCACGATGGTCTGTCGTCATGTCACTGCCAGGCCATCCGAGTCCTCATCTGTCTGAGAAACGCATGCATTTACCCGTAGAATTTTACTGTAGTAGTACATATACACATTAGTAATCTTATTAGTGAAGTGACACATTTAATACATAAAAAATATGTAATATTGTAATATACGTATACATCTTTCACGTTATGGCGTCACCGCAAAAATGGGTTTTTATTACAGAAGCAGTGTTTTTTGTTTTATTTTGGTTTAAATTACAGTAGTATGTTATTATCACACTAATCAAAGCTCTATTTGTCTAATCATTAGAGGACTACAGCGAGTTACGGAGCTTGTACAATGGAGGCGCCGCGTACGGCGGGTACTGTTAGTTCAAAAGCATGTCTGGAGATTTCTTGCAGAATCTGTAGTGACATTGATAATTGTAGCACGATGTTAGTAAGCTGGTAATTCCTCAGGAGTCTGGGTAGTCATATGTGTATAGTGTAGTTGTTCGTATAAGTTAGCGTACCAGAGAGTTTTGAACTAATACACCAAAGCAAAATAAAAGATTTCCATACTTGAAATCCGAACTCCAACAATTTCACAAATGCTTGTAGATTAATTTGTCTTTTTAAGGCTAGGTCTTTCTGCTATTGTTGACGTAGAGATATTCTCCGAGTCTTCTTCCATTCTTTGCGCATCTGTATTATGTTCGCGTGTGCAGCATGATAAACATTAAAAAGCACCGTAAATTGTTGCGTGAAAAAAGCCAAAAGGTACCTCGCTCGTTAACGCTATGGTCTACGAACTACAATTGTTCAGATTACTGGTACTGTTGCGACTGGTCTTCGTATTATCGTAGAAATTAGAAACATGTTAATCAGTAAACTGTCCCTGATGTTACAGTGTCAAAGTTTTCGTTTGCATTTCCTCACCAAAATCCCAGCGTTGCCAACTACATAGAGGGCAGTACAGATTACATTTCACCAGTACTTTTTTCTTTGCACTTGGCAAAAGTTTGCCAAGTGCAAAGAAAAAAGTACTGGTGAAATAGGGGCCTGGTATGATTTTTTTGGTATGGTGATTGGTGATCGTCTCGCCAGTTGATGTGTTGATATCAATAATGGCATGGTGGACTAACAATATTCGACATTTTGAACCATTCATATTATAGTATGGGTATACACTTAAAAAGAAGTACCTAGTACCTATGTATATAGCTGCCATTTTTAAGATTTTCTACATACCTGTTCAAGCTGCGCATCGTAGACAATTGTAGTATCACGAGCTCAGCGCAAGCACGTCGCGACGACCCGATCCATCCAAATCTGGTAAAAATCAAAATAATATTTATGCACATACTTAAATAGTAAATAGTTCGCATGATGGCCCAGACTCTAAACTGTCACGTCGCCTACTCCCGTCTGTACCAGCATATTATCCGGGTTAATTAATAACGCTGACACGGAACTGAACGCATGTACAACTTTTAATATAGTATTTATATATTATATTTGTACGTATTATGTCTTAATATGGTCTTAAAAATTTTGAGCATTCTCCATCATTATTATCCATCCTGTTTTCCTGTTCCGGTTATACTCAATAAAATAAAACATTTGTTCTCTGCCGTGTTCGGGTTGTGTCCTTGTTCTGGTTTTCCTGGTCCAGCTCCATCTTCGTCTTCAATTCACCTTTCGCCTGTCCCTTCAATTTTACAACGTTCCATCCAGGTTTCCAGGTTCAGGATCGGAATCGGAATTCCGTTCCAAGCCAAAGGTAAATAAAATAAATAACACTGATATGGTTGATGGTACACTATTGTATATTGTGTAATACATACATATTAATTGTTCACAGTATAATTTTAAATTTCGAGTGCCAAATTTCCAAATACTTTTATATATATTTATGTGCATAGCATACATCACATAGATGACTAGATGTACCGATGTATCTAGTGCCATTTATCATTAAAAGTTGAGACTCAAGATTTGACTTTCGGTCACGTTCTCAGTTTCTCTTGATTGACTTGTTCCCCACACAATTTGTAGTCTAAAACAGTCAAAAGTCCAATGCAAACGTTTTCCATATTGTAAAATTTTGCAGGAGGAGGAAGAACCACAAATTGGGTTGGGCTGAAGTCAGCTTGAACGAACATCTTGCAAATCCGGCAAAATGAACTGTCGAGAATCCTAAAAGGAACAAAGGGAGAATCAAGGGAATTGGTATATCACCAAAACCAACCACGATAATACATACACGGAACCATCGTCTACAGCATGAGAGCTCCCTCCCAAAGGAAACTCTGGAAGGGCAATGGATAAAGATAAAAACGCAAATAGTGGAGGGAGATCGGAGGATACGAACTCGAACAGTAACAAGATGACTGCTGATACCACGAGAAAGACCAGAAGATTGAGTAACATGACGGAAAAGAAAGCAGATAATGAGGCTCAAAAGCCCAAAATCAATGCCAGCACCATGACGCTCTATCCCTCGCCCAGAACCGTGGAGACTCCGCAGGATAAGCTGGTTCGGAAGGCCGAGTCCCAAACACGGCTCTTTGGGGCTCGAGGCCCTGTCACACAATGGAAGAGTCTCACGACAATGCCCAAGGAGATTTCCCAGTATGCCATTGATCAAGCGATTTGGGCAGATGCGAAGGTATTAATGGAATATAATTTTGTATTGGAACGTTTAATGGAAAATTTATGCAACAATACAGCTACAATCTGGGTCGTGAACCATCCAATTGGGTTCGAATAACCATAAACAACATGATAAAACCATAAACTCTGAATTTTTTATTAAGGAAACGGATATGGAGAGACATCAGCAGGATGAAAAGTTGGACGATTTCCAGCGGGCAATACTCTGTCTTGGGTAAAAAAAAATATAAAAAAATATTCTAAGAAAACCATTTATTCCAAGAAAAGTCCAACACGAAAATGATTCCAAGGAAATCATTTATTCCAACACGAAAATGATTCCAAGGAAATCATTTATTCCAACACGAAAACGATTCCAAGGAAATCATTTATTCCAATAGAAAAATTTATTCCAAGAAAATTCATATATTCCCACACAAAAATGATTCCAAGAAAACCATTTATGTATTCCAAGAGAAAAAATTCTAGCAAGAAAAGCATTTACGTATTCTAAGAGAAAAAATTCTTGCAAGAAAACCATTTACGTATTCCAAGAAAAAAAATTCTTGCAAGAAAACCATTTATGTATTCCAAGAGAAAATATTCTTGCAAGAAAACCATTTACGTATTCCAAGAAAAAAAATTCTAGCAAGAAAACCATTTACGTATTCCAAGAGCAAATATTCTTGCAAGAAAAGCATTTATTCGAGAAAAAAAGTATTCCGAGAAGAAAGTAATAATTGGAGTCATTACAAAACACACTGATTTAAACCTTTCTAGAGCGGAAGATGTATCTCAGAAGGGATTCTGCGCACAATGTCTCCCCGATCTGGCGCAACTGAACACAGAGAGAACCTTTAATGAGATCTTTCCCATGATAGAACGGGTATATTAATTTTTATTGTCTATTACCGTATACTTATTTGTTCAGCGGCATATAAGCTGTACAACGCAGTGTTGGTGTGATTTAAATGCAAAACAAAATCAAAATCCGAAAAAAAAGGAACTGAAAAACACTGCTGACCTAACCTTCCACACCCTCGTGGCAGGGAGCATCGTTCCGCTCTTTAAAGCCTTGATGAAATCCAAGAGTTTCAAACGAATTCAGCAGCTGGTCGTTTTCCTGGGTGTTACAATTGATAATAAGAATACAGGTAAACGATTGTTTTAAGTTATAGAAATTGAGTAGGATCACGAAATCACGATTAACATTAAAACAACATACATAATATGTATAACATCAAACATTTTCTTTGATAAGATATTGCCTCCACGTGGCTGAATGCTATGGAAGACATTATCGAGCTGATGAGCCCCAAAGACTCAATGGGAATGGTGTGACACGATTTATTCTGGATTTTGAAAAAAAATTATTTGAAAATGATAATGCAACTCTCTCATATACATATGTCCATTTGACCGATCTTCATTTATTTTTGTGTTTTTTTCGTATTTTTCAAGATCCTCCCAATGGCCATTGCGAAAGGAGTGAAAAAGAGTAGCGTAATCCAGAAGAACGCCGCCATTGCTCTTATGAAGAAATTAATCCGTCATTGTGGGAGGTTCCCAGAGGGGCAAAAGTGCGTGCTAAAGCAATGTTTTCCCTCTTATTTTGTCTGATAACTCATTATCAGAGCAAAGCCAGATTTCCCAGGGGGAAATGCATAAATAATTGAATTTAATCTGCTAAAAAACTTAATAAACAGACTCTACCAACCAGCAATGAATATGGTCAAGGAATTGCAGAATGATGCCAATGCTGCCGTCCGGGCTGCCTGTTCTTTACTTCTGTCCGACATCATCAAGATCGCAGATGCCGGAGTGAGACCCGAGATTACGCGGAATCTTCTTAAAATGGCCGAGGACAAGGAAAGTATTGTCAAATCCGCCGTTACGGAGAATTTGTCCCGGTTGGTTTTGGAATCCAAAATGGATGTACCCACAATGAAGGCCATCATCGCGGCGTTGAAGATAATTGCTAAAGCAGCTTACAGCGCCGTTCCTCCGGATGTGAAGCCCCTCGTTCATTTTTCCAAGTATATTGGAGGCATTGCTAAAGCTGCTGCGGGTAATTAACGTACAAGAAATATTCAACCTTTATTAGTATAAATTACAGCACGTATTTGTACCTATAATTGTAGAAAATACGCATCTAACATGTTTCAAAAACATTTCCATACATTTTTCAAACATATTTCCTTACATTTCTCAAAAATATGTCCATACATTTTTCAAAAATATTTCCATACATTTTTCAAAAATATAATTTAATGGGTATAATATCGAAAATCGAAATCTTTATGTATGAAAAAATCAGAGTAAAATAGCATTTGTACACTTTTGTTCCACCAGTAAAAAATGTACTGACTCCCGACGACAATTACTGGTTCCTAGACGCATATTTTCAACTATGTCAGTTTGACCTGCCCAGTGACTTCAAACTTCCAGAAGAGGTGTAGTATACAAAACAAAATGGAAATCATGGTTTAAGGATTGCCAATTGCCAACTTGCCAAGTGTATTGATAATTGATATTGATAGAACCGTTTATGTTCATAGCTCATAATGTACATACGTTAGGACGGACTACTATTGTGTGTTAATTATTTTATTTTAATTAATTAATTATTAATTAATTTAATATATTGACTTATGTAGCTTCCCCCAGGATTTCTCGCATACAAAAATGCTCTGGGGAACAAATTGGTGAGTTCATTTTAATAATTTTGTTTTTTTTAATGGATATATTATACGACCCAGAGATTTGGGCCCAAATCATATGTTTTCGAACTTTTACTTCCGGTGAAAGTTTACGTATTAGTCTAAGTAAGGAACGATTGGGATTTGCAATATATACATGAATTAAAAACGTGGAAATTTATCCATAACTAAGTAGACCACAGCCACATTGCTAAGTACGGGCGCCCCCAAGATTGTCAAGGCTCCGACAACATCCAAAAAACGACCCAGTGCCCCCGATACCGTGCAGGATACGAAGCTTGTGGAAGAAGAATCTTGGATGATTCGAGCTAACTGTGTGTCCAATTTCCCCGATTTACTGGAATTTGGAAAGCCATTAGTAAATTTTCGAAACGGCCTTCAGAGAATCATGCACAATTTCTACATTGACCCTCATCCTTTGGTCCGGAAGAATGCGGCGGCTTGTTTGTATCCCGTATGTTATATTCTGCATCCACTATTAACAAAAATAACAATTTAAAATGAATAGGACAATAATAATAATACACACATATTATGTTTACACATGTAATAATTAACGAATTGCTATAATAACATAATATAAACACTAAAAATTCTTTGCAAGCATTATTATCAGTATAATCACGTAAAACGCCGTATTATTTGTGAAAAAAATAGGTAATGGAAAAAGTCCAAGACCAATGTGTCCTTTGCAAAGATGACTTCATCCGGATTTTAGCTGATGATAGCGTGGATGTGGTGGAGCAAATCGTTCCCAATATATCCAATATTTTGAAACTATTTGTTACGTACAAAGTACTTTCTCCGGAAAACCTGGTATTTTGCCTTATCAAACCCTGTTTTTGCTTGCTGACAATTCAGCCATATTTATGTATGGTAATTTTTTTTTTTAAATTTATTAAGCTTTATTTTGTATATTTGTATAGAGCTCCAATACTTCAGCAATCGGAAATGCCCTCCTCTTTTGTGAAGAACGGTTAAGTCAAACAACAGACTGGAGGATCCACAGTAGTTTATTGCTCCAACTGGGAGTCCTTCCCTTTTGCATGCCCAGTGACTATTTGTACCAACATTTCATGCCCATCATCTTTCATCGATTGCTTCATTTGGTATGGAAATTGTTCCAGAGAGTATCCAGAGCGAGTGATTTAAACATTATATGACATTTTTTAATTCAATCAGATCACAGATTTGTACCATTTGTTTCAATATCTTTTCAATTCCTTGCCCTTGCCCCTTTGTTTCTAGGTTTTACAAGATTATTGTATTTTTTTTAATGTTACAGAAACAACTCCCAAGTCGCCTAGGGGCTACGGAAGCCCTGATATCACTGCTACGACATAATCGCAGAGCTATCCAGAGGGATGAGATCCGGAGAAAAATCAAGGGTATACATATAATGTACATTTATATATTCGTTAAAAATACTTAAAAATGTTACGAATAGATCAAATTTCTATTAAAGTAATAATTAATAATAGACTGAATGAGTTTTAATTTGTATTGTTTTAAAACGGATTCCCAATTTCGTGGCTAATTTGTATTTATGAATGAGAATTAAGCTGATCAAAAAATTAATCATGTTGATTTATAAAACGTTGTAATATTTCCCTTGTTCCAGCTTTTGCCCACAGCACGCATGCCCAAGATAGAATGTTGTACCTGTACATGAACGATATTATAATGAACAGGTACGGTAAAAGCTAAGAACATAAATATGTATACATATTTTTAGGTTTTTTTTTGTATTTATATTTTTTATTTATTTATTTTTCCGTATACGGAAAAATAATGTGTATTTTAGCTTATCCTGTAATTAAGGAATTAAATGTAAGCACATGTTAATTTTCAGATTTTCGAAAAAGTACTATCGCGATAATTTTTTTGAAACAACACTCACTCTCGCAGGTACGCAGTCAAACTTCGGAGTCAAATGATTTGATTTTTTTTATGCCAATTAATAATATAGGAATTCATATTTTAGTACAATAATAAATCAGTAAATAACAATAAATACCGGAAATATCAACTTTCCATCATAGAGGACGTGATTCCCAACGTCCGGACGAAGACGTACCGACAAATGCCGAAAATGAAGGAGCGAATTTTGTCCATGAAGGATGAAAGGCAACTTCAAGCAAAATTGGATGCTGTGATTCAGAAGATCCAGGCTTCGGAGACGGATCGAGATGCTCTGGAAGCCATTAAGGTGGCCCTGGATGAAATGTCTAAGATGGCGAACATGCAGAAATATATGTCCCCTTCTTTCAAAGTTACTAAAATTATTCATGCCCTTATTATTCTAATTTTTCCACATTATAATAGCTACCGCATGTATAGAAGCAATTTCCGATTGGATTAATATAAGAGGGCTTAACAGGCTTTTAATTTTGATCCAATCAACTTTGAAATAGATAATACTGCAGAAGCAAGAGGAGGAGGATAACAAAAGGGAAAAGGAGGAGCAGTTCATCGCCAGTTTCGAGTCCAAAATGTCCAAATATACCGGGAGAAAACTTTCTTGTGAATGCCCTAATTTCACGTACACCCATTTTTGGGTTACTTTATGCAATAATGTTGCAAAATATTGAGCATGTTCTTAAAATGAGAATACTTGTGTATACAGTGCCCGATAAACCGGAGCAGAGTCGAAAAATGACATTGATGCTCAAGGAACAATCAGCACCAGCTCCAGGCGGTCAGCAAGTCCCGAAAATATCCATTGCGAGTGCTCCCGGAACGGGCACCACTGATGACAAGCTACCCGGAACAGCGTAATTTTTTATATTTAATATTTGTTAAACACTTATTTATTCAACGTTCGCTCTGGATTTAATTTCTCAAGGAATAATAAATAGTCCAAGAATTAGAACACTTTCTTATACATTTCTTGAATTTTATGCTATTTGACCACGTCAGAATTCGGAAGCACACGGACCACTACAAGAACACGAAGAATATTGTGCCGCTGGCCAAAAAGGAAATGGCTTTGGATGCCAACTCATCCCAAACGACGATTACGACGGCACATGAAGAGGCCCTGGCCAAACGGAATCTACAGGCTCCGCCGAAAAAACATCCTCCGAAAAAATAATCTCAGCTACTATCGGATCTCTATTTGACCGGCTTATACTAGTCAGCCTTTTCAAAATATTTTTGTTTTTAGGTGGTGACAGCGTAATCGTGAAATTGGTCATGGTCATGAGGCAGTTTTTTCACCGTTGCAATTAAGTACCTGGATAGAAACACGTGTACACATATGTATATAAATACATTCTACATAATTGTAGTTCTAGATGTAGCTAGTTTTATTTGATCTGTACTTATTCCAAATTAAGACATGAAAATTATACAAAAATATTTCGTTGTGAATGATTAACAGTGAATTTGACCATATTTTTTTGTTTTTTATATCTGTAAGGAGGTATGCAAGTAGGTCAACGTAAACGGTAAGTATACTTGGTGACAGGTGACGTCCATAATCATTAAATCATTACCATTTTGATACCTTATGTAATGCATCCAGTAAAATAAACACATAATACGTATGTAATATCTTCATGACATTATTGGTGAAACTTCTGAATTTTTAAATATTCTGGAATACGCGCAACGGGATGTGATAGCAGTTGTAGGTTGTAGCGCCTGCTTTTTCAATCATTGGGGTCACCCCTACAACAAAACTTTACAAGTGTTTCCAAGAAAGGAGAGAAAAGCTCAACTATTAATATTAATAGGCACACGTGGAGTTCTAACAGCAGCAATTTCCGCGACAAAAGAATATTAACTCCATGTCTTCAACTAGCACCTTTATAGGTCCAGGTATAGCGATAAATGAAGAAAAGATCCTCGCACGATGTATTACTATGGCCGAGAGAATTGAGCACACGTAACACAAAGCAAATGCAGTGGTACATGTATGTTTATACGGTCTTTATTTCTGTTTCACGACAGAATGAAAGCAGTGTAGTGTGCAGTAATGTGTATACATATTCATACATATTTAATATAATAGTATTCCAAGGCTACACATCGTACGTTATTTATAACCCAAGAAAATACGAATAGCAACAATTTAATTATTATAGCATTATCACCAATCACGACAATTTTAAATTGGCAATGAATACTTATGTAGTTATGTAGACGTTTTATTGCATAGATGTAAATAGGCCTTTAGAGTAAGCAGGATTCGTGGTAATCTGTAAAAGTAATACCTGTGCACATGCAACTTTACAACAAAATGTAAATTACTTTTTCATGATTACTCCCACAGATTTATTTGGTAATTTAACATTAAATCGAAGCTAATTTACTATAGAAAATATGTGTGCCATATGGTTAGGCGAAGAGAATTACCAAGTACATGGAAAAGATGACAACATCAAGAATTTTCGCAGACAAGACACATCAATCAGCCTTAGCAAAGTACCTAATATTTTCAAACCATTATAACTGGAAAAGTACTAATGTATGCTATTATTTATATTTATGTATGTATGTTATGTTAGTATTACAAGTGTTAAGGCTCTTTTCCTTCAACCTAAAATTCTTTCACCGCATTAATTCTATTCATCCGAGAAAGCAATTGATCTATAATGTGGTTGCAGTTAGGTGGAGGAAAAGGAAGGTCAGTCGCGCACTAATGTGATCACTCCTCATTTGTTGTCAGCGGGTGCACCTTCACCTTTCTGTTGTTTCGCAAGTTGTTTTTCTCTCATCCGGTCAGCATCGCTGAAAACGTTGAAAAAAGCAAATATATCACAAAATCGAATGTCACACGGAGTACAGCAATAAATGTGTACAAATAGGAACACGCACACATAATAATTAATATTTTACGTTAATTTACACAATCCAATCTAATTCGTAAAAGCCTCCTATAGTCACTATTACCGTTGTTTTCTTTGCTCCAACGTCAGTCCAGCGTTGCCTTCCGTTCCATTTTTCTTGGCCTGTTCTTGCTGTTTCTTCTGGTTCTTTGCCCGAGCCAATTCTCTTTGATTTCCCCCTTAAAAAAATTTCACAAAAGAATTAAGTTCGTCTACCACGAATACATGCAAAATACAAAATCTATTGAAATCAGGTAGACCCAACAAAAATAAAGCAACTTACGAGTCATTATTGCTGAATCAGTAACGGAACTTGTCAACAAAATACACAAGGCTTTTCTTCAGTATACAAATTCTTGGCTAGTGTAAGGTATAAGAAGCACTTAAGGTGAAGTTTCCTTGAGTCAAAAATATCACGCTGTTCACCAAGAACTTTCAATTAGGGCACTGCTGGTGTTGAAGCAAATTATCGACATACGAGAAGACCCAAAGGTCGGCCACTGAAACAAAAAATTCCAAGTTTCAATTTATAATACCATCTGCATTTGCAATTTATATACGTACTGTACTAACTGCCTCTCATACAGTTAATACAAAACTGTCAAAATACTAACTTACTACCACAGTGCGAAAGAAAGCACTGAAAGTGAACAAAAGAACACCTGCTTATAAATATAAATCCAATACCTATACAAATAACATAAACGTTTGACTAATGAATATGGTTTATATCTCTTTCAGCTTCCACTCAATTTATCCACGCTACGTTCTGAATTCTGCATATTTTAAATACCTTACATTCGTTGTACGTAATACTTACACAGTCATCACCAATCATCTGACACGTATCGACATACGGCTCAAATTAATTAAATATACCAAAATTTACAAAAACCAAATATAACAGCTAATACAGGCATGCCTATGCTAGTACACTCCATTTAGACTAAATACGAATACCTATAGATACGATCTCAATTTCGAATTCGATACAGATGCTTGATCCTTGATGCAATTCAATTCAACTTACAACCCTCACAACCTCACAACCGGAGCACAAATACAAGCCTGCATAAACCATAAAATAACTAAACCAATTATATGCAATACATGCATTCCCCGAAATCTGAATCTTCTCCAATTGCCTCCGAAAATAAGCGAACCTTCCACAATCTGTTCCGTTAAATAAACCAACAGTATGTATAAAATAAAAACAACAAATTATAAACTAAACTAACCAAATCAGGTTTTTGATCCAATCACCAATTTAAAAATGTTCCTTCGTGATGTTGCCGAAAAACGACCTCCACCTCCGTCGTCCCTTGTCAAACCTGGAGAACCAAATGTACACACACACAAACGAATTAAACCAAATTAGAAAATAATTTCTATAAATAACCCAGAATTAAAGCTAACAAGTTGTTGACGGGAATGCAGCAATTTAGAAAGTGACTTCTATCGACTCAAATGTAGAACTTTTATATTTATATACCTAAATTTGTACAAATTTTCTGTATATACCTTACCTTTCCGTAAAAGTTCAATGAGCTCTTCTGAACATTTGGTATGTATAGAAAGACAAAAAAAAGTTGAAAAGCATGATTTGTTACCTGTGTAACTTGTGTTCCGTCCAAATCAGGATTATCCAGTTGAAAGCAGTTTGAATATTACAAAAGTCACTGAAAAATATCCTACCTTCCTTATTCTAAATTTTCTAAATACAAAAAAAATGTGCATTTGTATAGAATTTTTAGGACAAAAAGCAGTTTATTGAGGAAAAACTGGGGGGAGAGAGGATTATGTAATGCTTTGAAGGATCCTATGCCTATACTGTTATATGGAGGCCGTCCTCAAATATACAAGCTGACCACCCTTGAAAAACATGGGATGGCACCTGCCTTGATAAAAAGAAAAGAAAAAGAATTCATCCTCCTTTCTGCTCATCGCCTCGCTCTCTATACGAACATCTAGGAGTTATTTTCTCTCTATCCGATCCTTTTTTTTTTAATTTTCTTTTTTTTTATGTAAAATCCAAGGCGCCGGAATATTCAAAATTTTATTTCTGTTGCCATAAAAGAAAATCAGTTCGTTTTCCGGCCGGAGGAGTCTCGTCCAGTTTTTGAAGTGAAAAAGAAGGAAAGTCGTTTTTCTTTTCCAGTGAATTTCCTGATTTTGTAACAAAGGTTCTTCTCTCTTCCTACCCGGCTTTTCTCTCTCCTGGAATTCTTCCCGGTTTTTTCTTTCGGATTTTTTTTGAGGTAAGCTGAACATGACTTTCTGTTGCATTCATCTTATGAACTCATTCAATTTTTTGCAAGCTCATTCATGAATAACGGTTTTTTGGGGGGACACGGGGGACTTGTATGTGCATAAAGGAGCATGCTCTCTTGGGTATCTTGGAAATGAGGATGATGATAGATTTTTTTTTTTTTTTGTAATTATAGTCGGGAGTTGATTTGATTTGGTTTTCACGCAGGATCTTACGTAAAAGAAGTGTCGGAGTTTTCATTGACGGATTTTTCGGGGAACTATATTGAAGAGAACGAAGGAGCACCGGCAGAGGATTTTCACAGGGCGGAAATTCTTTATAAAGCCTTCGCTAATTTATTTTCACCAGACAGATTTGATTAAAGGTGAGTTCAAAATGTAGTTTGTTTCGTATTACATAGACTTTTAACACGTTTTAAGTTTTGCGAAAGGAGTGACCCAATGGAACGGAATTACAATTGAATTGTCTGTAAACGGCAGTTGAAGTTGGCTTGTGTCATTTAATGTATAAAACTTCGAAGCCATAAGTTGATAAGTTTGTAGATTTTTAACATTGTATTGTCGTATGCATTCACGGTTTCTCTTTATCATTTATAGCTGACTCAAAATGCCGAAAAACAAGCGCCTTGAAAGCTCTGACGATTCCAGCTCCGACTCGGGACCTGACGATGTAAGTGTAAACATTTAAACTACATTTTTAGCGTTTATTTATGGTTCTATATTTACTGCTCCTGGAGGATTGCATTAACTGGCATACATGTATTAGCAAAAAAAAATCGTCACAAAGGTGGTATGACATCTAATATGCATGCTTTCATTTAGCGTACACCTCCGAAGAAGCAAGTAAAGCAGGAGCCTCCCAAGAACGTGCCTTCAAAATCTTCGAAATCGAGTTCAAGCTCCAAAGCTACCAAAAGCTCCTCTAATGATGATGGAGGTGACAAAAGATTTCAACTGGATAGAAATCGGTATGTGACTGTGCGAGACTTCAGAGGAAAAGTTCTGGTGGACATTCGCGAGTATTACACAGCTGCTGACGGAGAAGAGCGTCCCGGAAAGAAAGGTGAAGTATAGTAATTTAATAAATAGTTAAATTAAAAAATAGTATGTGTGTATAATGTAGTATACGCTTCGGTGATGCTGTTTTGTTCTGACACATCCCGGGCATTTACTATAAATTTTGTAAGAAGTCTATGAATTTAGTGGTTTCTTATACGGTCTAAATATATTAGTCGTTTTCGACCATATTTTTGTACAGGTATCTCGCTGAACACTACCCAGTGGAATAAGCTGAAAAGTCTTATGGACGACGTGGATGCTGCCGTTGCCGATTTCTAATTCCCTTTTGTATGAAGATGTTCAGATCTTCGAAATACTAGCATGATGTTCTTAATTTTTCAATAATATTTTTTGAAACGTTTACAGATTTGTTTCCTCGTGGAGCTAAACTGATGACAATATTATACATTCACACGATTGACTTGTACAACTTTCTACTACCAAGTATACAGATGTATGTATGTATATGTAGATCATGTAAAGTACCATTTCTTCAGTCTGGTCAGAACGACTTTAACAGCTTTGTTTCCATAAACATAATTCATACTTGCTTTATCAATAATTCTGTCATTCAGCTTTACTATTTACAATTTACTTTTCTGAATTGATGTTACCCTATACTATAGCGAAAACATGTTTTATACCTATACTTATCAACGTACACGGACAGGCTTGGATAGGGCTTTACAAGTAGCAGTGTCAAGGGCAGTGTCAGTAGCTTTATGGTATTGCTAGTTGCTGTACCTGTAGCTATGTGCATTTGTGGATTGAATCGGTAGTATACGTGTACAAGTGCACCATCGTATAACTGTTTTACGATGTAAAACTGTAACGTAATTCCTAATTTTCCATATACTAATATAATGTGACCATTTTGGCGTCCCTTTTTTCGACTTTCAACTGTTTTAGGTTTAAGTAATTCTGTGAGTATTATCATATTTAATTCTGTGAACGTTTTGTGTCAATACCATTACCTTATTACGTACAATAATTTTGGATTATCTCATTGTCATTATGTGCGAGAAATTCCCTGGGAATGTGGTATATTTAGATAATTCGAACTTTATTGATTAAATTAAAAACAAAACAAAGTAATATGCATTATGGGTGCCTTAGCCTGGTGCCAGTTATTTGTATCTTATCTGCATGCTGTGTGCCGTGCCTGTAGCATGTTCCTGCTGAATAAATAAAAACTTTAATAAAGAACTTGAAACTTGATATTATGCGTACAAGACGATTTTGATTTTTAATATTATTTGAGATGAGAAATGAGATTGAGTTTAATCAGCTAATGTTAAACTGACTAAACTCCATCCTCAATTCCTCAAGTCAAGTCCACAATCCTCACATGCTCCAGAATATATGCGAAGTCAGAGGTCAGAGTACATTACATGATTACATCATACTCCAGCGACTCCAGCTTCACCAAGATACCGAATTTTTTTTACCCATAAAACTGAATCGTGGTTTCGTTATTTAACTCGTGGATCTTCATAAATGGCAATGTTGGTAGTCGGTAATTGGTAATACGGTTTACTCTCACTGCCACTGCGTAGTTGCAATAAATTCATGTTTTTGTTTGTCTTGTATTTTTTAATTTTGTATTAACACACCACTATTACTATTACCATTAACCATTACCTATTGAATGATGAAAAAATGTAAGTATATGGTATGCTATCATGCTATGTAATACGTAATACAGATTAAAAACAAAGACACCAACAATTAGCAAAGATGATGCTCGGAAAATTCTTAACCAGGAGATCCCCCAGCAAAAGCATCCTGAATTTTGAGGATAATGTCACGAGCCTGTCTGAAATCGTCCCATTCCGGACTAGTCATACGTCCAGTAAATTATTTAGTGACAAAATGCTTTGCCAAAAAGATGAACTCGGTAGCAAAACCTTACTGGAGAAATCTGAATCGACGGAATATGTGTACAACACCATTAGGATTTTAGTATGCCTTCTACTGTTTAATAATAAAAAAAATAGCATATTGTATGTAATGTATTTTCTTTCTTATTAATTCAGGAATGTCCAGGACACCAGCGACGACACTTCATCAGAAGAGTCAGGGAGCACAGCAGAAGACAGAAAGCCAAAAAGCAGATCCTCCTCCTTCCACAGATTGGTAGAGCTGATGCTAAACAAAAGCTTGGAGAAGCAAATCCAAGCACCAGAAGATACACAAGATCAGATCCTTCCAAAGGTGACCCAGCTACATGCAGCTTTGGAGAAGCAAATCCAAAGGTTGAACGAGCTCATTCAACAGAAGATCATTCATACGACAAAAATCCTAGATTACCCCCTAGCATTTACTCCGTCGGAGAACAAGGATTTTATCGATGACCCCGTGGGGTTCAGCGATGCCCTTTGCTTCGTCATCAGCTTGGCAACGAAACAATTGGCGCAAGCAATTCAAAGCAAATCCTTGTTACTGAGCAAACATGATGTGAACAATTTGCGGAAACGATTTTACAAACTCACGGCCAGCATTGAGTCCCTAAGAAAGACGAGGGTCAAGATTTTTACAAATTTGAACAAACAAATTGTTTCCCCTTTGGAGCAAATGATTTTCATTAATGATTACGACATCGATGGGGACAAGCACTTCTCCCTTCCCATTCTCAATCGGATCAAATGGGGTCATGTGAGTGAGATTCCGGATACGGATCACTCATTTGAGAATCAGTTCTGGGGGAATTATTCCTTGATACTGGAATCCTTGAAGCACAATTTCCATCTTCGGGAAGCCCAGCTGGTTCCTCATGGTGAGATGGAAGTCAGGTGGAACGTCACATCCCGAGATCGGATTGATTGTCGATTGGGTGTTGATAATAAAACCTTCCAAATGTCGGACTTGGACATTCGGACGCATTTGCGAATTCTGTCGGACATGATAGAGTTGGCTCAAGCCAATGTTAGTAATGCCGAAAAGTGCTTGAAACAAGCCTCCAGTGACCTTCAAACGGGGAAAAAGATATTGGGCGACTTCTCCAAGAATATTTCCATTTCCAATTTGACGGCCATTGAGATCAACGAAATTCTGAAGGTCCTCAGAGTCTCCGTGGCCACCTCTTCCACTTTTTTAAAAAGTATTGAGAAGACGACACGAGTTTCCAGATTCTTCATATCTGAGGGCATCCATCTCCTCCGGACAAGTTTGGGGCAAACGAAGAATTCCAAGAAACTCCAGTACAATTACAAACCCAAATATAGGGATTTAACATTGTTAATCAAATGTGGGCCTGGAATCCTTCCATTGTTGGAAGAGGTCAAAAGTATGATGGAATCATACCCCAACCGATACGAGGACACCTCCAAATTTATTATCGCTTCTGAAGATTCCCCTGAAGTTCAGGTTGTTAAACCACTAGATGAGCCAGGAAGGGCTGCAAAGTCCGAATTTGAGGTATTTCCTCCCGAGGTCATCCAGGACCAGGAAACCGTAAAGGAATCTGAAAACAATCAGACAAAAGAATTTATTACCAGGATTGGTAGAGAATTAAAAGAGGACGACAGCAAATCCAACGCAACAACTGTACCACTCCACCCCTGTTATTACTCCTCTTTCATGACGGCCAAAGAAGAAGAATTTCAGACCGAATTTTACCAGGAAACGGAAAGAATCAATTCCTTACTTTTGGATAGACTTCACCAGGCTTATAATATCTTGTACTTGCCCAATGCCGCAGTCCAGGGAAACGATACGGAAATGTCCAAAGTTCCATTTATCCTGGGTCTATGTGCGACCCTGGCCAAGGTCACAGTCATGGTCCAACCATTCAAAGACTTGCCTCACACTACCCAAAAATCAATCCAAAAATCGTTCAAAGAGATCAACCAACTCTTATTCGTTCACAAAGGGAAAAAAGATATTTTCAAAAAGTTGGCCAATTGTCTTAGTATCAATGGAGATGAGTTGAAAATGATTTCTTCCCTTTTACTGGTCAATCCAAATAAGCTCCGGGAAACTGCTGGAGATTCGAACGAAAACTTGGAGGAAATGTATCCTGATAGCGCTTTCTTGGCTGAGGATGAAGCCCGCAAACGAAAAGCGGGGATTTGGAAGCTAAAGTGGAATTATTTGGAGGGGGACCCCCGGGAAGGCCTGTTTTTGAAGAATGCAGCTACTAACTGGCTGGAGAATTTTGCAAATTTTCCCCTACGGAGTAAAGCCAAGATACTAATTGCACATTTAGAATTTACAGAATTTGTATTTCGCCTAGCGGAAATTAATTTAAAGGGAGCAGAGACCAATTGCAAAGAAGTGGACCAATCCTTGAAGAAGATGTACAAGAGGCTGGACAAACATTTGAAGCATCATACCCTGGGGCAAAGAGAACAGCAGTACTTTGGTAGTTTGGTCGCAAAACTAAAGCGAACTCATGCTTATGTTGCTCTTCTTCTGGGCAAGATGAATTTATCTCTGATTCATGTGATTTCTATCATGTTCGAAATTACTAGCTACATTGAGATTCAACGAATGGTAGTTGATGCTAATCAGCGCTTATTTGAGAAGAGACAAATTAATGCCGGTAGAATTCTGGATAAAAAACTGAAGGACACTGAAAAATATGTTAACTCATTGCTTACATTGTCTTTAGAAATATGTCTACCAATAAAAATAGATCCTCATAATATCTGATTTCAATACATCTAGCTGAAGGTGGATTAGACCTATGTATTTTCGATTATGTGTACGTACTTAAGTACAACTGTGTCTGATTTCCTTGTAACACTTTCTGTAAATATGTACATACGACATATGTATGAAATAGAGAATAAATAAAACATAATTCTGAATTCTGACGAACCATTTGGATCAAGATTTATTTTTATATATATTTTTATAAGTAAACGAAGGTTCTGGAAGTATACTTCCAGAACCTTCGTTTACTTGGCAAGGAAATGAATTAATTATTAAAATTTATTATCAGTGGATTAACAGCAATAATCACTACTACAACTACCATCCGAGTGAAGCAGATTTCAAATAAATAACAATGGCACGCGTAACGTAAGTACAACTGCACATACAAATACAATAACTTAAAACAACTCAAATAAATAGTGCGTATAAAAATGCGAGATGCGAATAAAAATAACTTGAAACATTAAAAGCTAATGCATCTTTTAAATTGTGAACTCATACTATGAAACACATAAGTCTGATGTTCACGGCGACGAAAAACAAGAGGAATCTGTATCACCTTCGCTTTCACGCATCACAAAATCAATCATTTCCCGGACTGACAAAGTAGACTGTTGATGCCGACTGCGCTCGATTTCCTCGATTGCGTTTACGTGACCAATGCTTCTACGAGTTACCCAAGGGCTCTGCACAACGCTTTGCACTGAAGGTTTCATGGGGTCCCAATTTGATACTACGTCCCCAGAATCAAATGAATCTGGCGAGCGAATCGATCTTAAGGCATCAGACATTGAAGCAGATCCAAAGTATTCATGCCGAGGAGACGAGATCGTGCTTCTGGACATGTCAAACATTATGCCAAAATTAACTTCATAATCATGCATCATATTACCTACATTTAGGTATATTTATGCATGTCATAGAGAACGTTTAATGTACATATATTATGTTCTAATGTTTAATTCAATAATTAAATGCAACTAGATAATAATTAAATACCTTTGACTAAATTGTGAGAGTGAGAAAACACTGCGAGCTGCTGCTTGATTGTCACGCTTGGCTGGAATCGAGGCGCAGAGTGGCCACCGACTGCTGCGTCTGAGGTTAATGCCACTGGGTTCACCCCGAATGGCAGTCATACTTTCTGCAGCTGACAGCAATTTCGGGACTTGCGTGATGCCAACATTGCCCGTACCTGGAGGCACATTTTCGTCTCCCAAGGTAACATTATCAAAGTTGTCTTCGGGGTTACAAGTCGCAGACTTCCGTGTGTACCTTGGTTTCTGATTCATGAACAAATACTCAGTGAGGAGCGACTGCCGTTTCCTAGATGTCGTTTGAGATCCAGAGTTATTTTGAAAGTACGGTGAAGATTTATTCCCGGTTGTACCACTCCGTGTACTAAAGGACACAGGTTCAGGACCCCGAGATTTCCCTCGCTTCCAAAAGTTGCGCTTGGCCAATTTACTTCCAGAAGCGTCACTCCTGGTATTCCCAGTACCGTATCTATTAGCTAAATTCGATTTACGCCAATCCATATTTCCTTGATGTTGTTGGTTCCGCTGCCAAAATCAATCAATCCCAAACTGCAAACCACAATACATTTCGTCTGTAGCAAACACAAGCTCGGAATTCATAAACCCTGAACAATCGACTTAGGTACCGGTACCTATAGCCTTAAATCTTCCCAAGGAATATCTAATACATATTCGAGCACGATCATATAAGGCCATTAAACGCAAATATCCGCAGAAAATGCAGATACATAATTGAACTTGGAGCATCATTGAATCGGACATAACAGTGGAACTTTGAACATAATTGAATTATTAGTGTCAAACATATACCAACTACCACCTATGTATATTATATATATTTTTAATATTTATATAAATATATGTAATATTAGGCATTGTGATAACAACTACTAATTACACATCTCATTTCTCCCCATCTGCAGTGTCACAAGTCAGGATACGTAAACCCAATTCAAAAAGAATTTCAGCCAGCACAAATACAAATGAAATCTCGAAAAGCCCAAAAACTTTCATCATTAACAGTTAACACACTCTAATTAATGTATTCTGATCTTTACATAACGGAAAACCTATTTTCAGAGTTAGCTACCCTGTACATATTATCTTCACTGACGCTACGTAATATTTCACCCCAAAATATTCCAGATGAACTCATGTCAAATAAATAAAAACAACTAAAACCACCGCACAAACAAGCAATAACATATCATCATATTCAAAAACCAACATAATAAAAAAAACCTCACTTATTAGTCGTTATTATACGCTAAAAGTCCTTCACCGAGCCGAATCTACAAGGTCCGGTAGATTCACACTGGAACGTCCAGAAAGTCGTTCAACAAATGGGAAAATACTGAAAAAAAAACACAAATATAATATAATATCCACATTCAAAAACATGATACAAAAATTAAAAATCACATTTACCTAATGCTGTTGTGTTTTATTTTTTCTTGAATACTTAATACAAATCTGGAGTCCCTCAACGCCCCAAAGGAGAAGCAGCGGAAGAATAGCCTTTCTCTGTGCCAAGGAAAATTTTTCTTTGTCTCTGACAGTTTTCTATCTGTTCTCGTTTTCTCTCTCTTCCCCTATAAGAAAAAGCGCGTGCACACGACTTTTAAAATTAGCTCCGGCGCCAGTTCTACAGCTCGGCCCTGGCTGAATCTTTTTTTATTTTTTTTACTCCACAATCCACAATTCACTCCACAACTCCACAATAAAAACAACGCAAAAACTTCACATGCGATTTTCATCTTTTTATTTGTATTTCGGCCAGTGTTTTTTCCCGGATACTTTTCCGTGTTTAATCAAAAGTGGCATAAAAATATCAACAGAACTGAATAATTGTATTTATTAACCCCCGGAAAACAATTTTATTATAATTTCGTAAATCCGCACTGTATTGGTTACTTTAGCAAGTCTGCCTTGTGAAAGTCAACGTTTGGAGGTCAAACGTTTGACGTACATAAATGCCATCAATTGACATTCCTTTCATTAGCAATATCAACTGTCATTAACCATGGACGTGTAGATTAATAGTTAATACGTACTTTGGCTAATAAATGAGATCAGCTAAAGCTAACGAGAAACTATCTCGGCACGAATAGGAGGTACTCTCTTCGTAAATGCGACGAATTGTACCTATAGATCCTGGAAAAGCAATTTGACGGACATCGCCATAATTTGGAAATTGACTCTAGTTGGAACGGGGTAACATTAGGTTATTAGGAATTCATTTTTTTGTACATGCTTTTTTGTGATTCGTGGATCATAATGTATCTAATTGTTGGCGTTTGTATGATGGACATAGCGACCTTTTGAGACGCTGTCACAGACAGCGACGAGGACGTTGAAGGTGGTCTTCGTTTGAAAAGTTGGAAGTAGGAATTTAATGCAATTTTGTGACTGATATATTCGGTGTTTAATATTTCAGGGTATAACACGGAAAGAAGAATGTTTAAGAAGGCCCCAGGAGGTGCCAGGGGTGGTGGTAGGGGTGGAGGTCGTGGAGGAGGAAAAACAAATGGGTATTCTAACGGTACTACAAATGGAAATGCAAAATCCTCTTCCCAAGGGAATGACCCAAAACGACCGAAACTAACTGAAGATGCTCCGGAGGACGAAGAGATGGACCTGGACTTGGAACAGGCATTCATGGATGATAATATGGACGATGATTGCGTCCCTGTCGAAGCTGAAGAAGTCGACACGGCCACAGCCGTAACTTACGCTGCTTGGGAACGACCAGATGTTCCAGAGGATTTAAACTCAAGAAAAAAAGCTTTAACGTTTCAGCAATTTGATGTGGATAGCTACATTTCCGAGACAGTTTTCCCCAATATGCCTGGTGCGCAAGTCGGTCCTGTACCTGTCATAAGGTTCGATTTCCCACCATTCACAATTTGAGGGTTAATTCTCTAGCGTTGTCTCGCACATAGTCTAACTATAAAATTATGTTTCATGTTTCACGATATCGTTCCTATGTCTGTTTTTTATTTACAGGATGTACGGAGTTACTGATGAAGGTAATTCTGTTTGCTGTCATGTTCATGGATTCTCCCCATACTTTTATGTTGCTGTTCCGGAACTCTTCAACTCGTCTCATTGTGGACCCATGAAAACCACCTTGAATAGAGTTGTAGCTAACGATGCGAAGTCAGCAAAAGGCGTCATAAGTGAGCCAATTTTGGCTGTAGAGTTGGTTCACAAAATCAATATTTTCGGATACCATAAGGATGATGGTCTTAAACATTTTGCCAAAATTACTGTTGCTGTCCCCAGGTATTTACTTGAAATAACATATGTAAATGCGTTACGTCACATGTTCACTTACTTCCACAAACTAGCTTGTCAACATAAAATAATAATGTTTGATATTTACAGACTTATTGCTGCCTGCAAGCGAACCCTAGAAAAAGGAGAAGTCGCTGTGCCTGGTATTGGACAGTTTAACTACGCTGCCTACGAATCAAATGTTGATTTTGAAACCCGTTTCATGGTTGATCAAGATGTGGTGGGTTGTAACTGGATTCAACTTCCAGCAGGAAAATACACCTTCCGCAAACAACATGGTAGACCCGCTCCTGCAAGTCGAGCTCAAATTGAAGTTGATATTGCTTACAACGACCTTCACTCCAAGGCTCCTGAGGATGAATGGTCCAGATTATCCCCTTTTAGAATATTGTCTTTTGATATCGAATGCGCTGGTCGTAAAGGAGTTTTTCCTGAGCCTGATAAAGACCCTGTGATTCAAATTGCCAACATGGTTATAAGACAGGGAGATCCGGGTAATAATAATTTCATATTCGTGTTTATACGGGTTTAGCTTCTGACTTCATGAAACCTAACTTGCTATTTTTTTGTATATTTTTTTTATATATATACATAATATAGGTATATATAATATACGCCTAATACCTATATTATATGTGTATAATATAGCATTTACTAACTTTTGCCGCGTATGTTTTCAACCATATTATTACAGAACCTTGTATTCGAACCATATTCACGTTAAAAACCTGTGCTCCAATTATGGATGCCCAAGTTTTGAGCTACGATGATGAAAGGGAATTACTTCAAGCATGGGCTGAGTTTGTGCGACAAGTAGATCCCGATGTTTTGACTGGATATAACATCAATAATTTCGATTTGTACTATCTTCTGGAGCGAGCCAGACATTTAAATAGTGTCAATTTTCAGTAAGTTCCCGTCATGGATTGCAAACGTTTTTGCAGATTTGTTGATTCATAATCATAATCCATATACATATATATGATCTAGTAGTAGTTCTTTTATTGGTACGTGCTATCGCCACATTCATATGGTTTCGCACGAGTTATGGGTTATTGCGTACATTTTATGTCAATTGTTAACCCCGTCTTGGTTGTTTCTAGCTTTCTTGGTCGTATCAAGAATATCAAATCCGTCTGCAGAACTGTGATACTGCAAAGCAAACAAATGGGAAAAAGGGAAAATAAAGCAATCAATATCGAGGGACGCGTAATATTCGATTTGCTGTTGGTGTTATTACGAGACTACAAGTTACGCTCGTACACCTTAAATGCCGTATCATTCCATTTCTTGGGCCAGCAAAAGGAAGACGTGCATCATTCTATAATTACGGACTTACAAAATGGAAATGAACAAACCAGACGAAGATTAGCCGTTTACTGTCTTAAAGACGCTCTCCTTCCCCTTCGGTTGGTAGACAAGCTTATGTGCATAATTAATTATATCGAAATGGCTCGTGTGACCGGAGTGCCGTTGCTGTCCTTATTAACTCGGGGACAGCAAATTAAAGTAGTATCGCAGCTATTACGAAAGGTGATTATTTTAAAGTGAAGATATAATAAAGTAATATCACGTTTATAGTGTTTTAAAAGAGAGGAATGTACTTAATATGTATTTGTTTACTTCCACTTTTAGGCCAAGCATTATGACTACATTATGCCAACTTATCAAGGAACCGGAAGCGATGATCAGTTTGAAGGAGCTACTGTGATCGAACCACTCCGTGGTTACTATGATGTTCCCATTGCCACCCTCGATTTTGCTTCCTTGTATCCGAGTATCATGATGGCACACAATCTTTGTTACACCACGCTTCTTCGAGGGAATCAAACCGTCCAAATGAAACCTGATGAATTTATTAAAACTCCTGCAAACAACTATTTCGTCAAAGCCAGTGTCCGAAAAGGAATTTTACCAGAAATTCTAGAAGATCTGTTAGGTGCTAGGAAAAAAGCCAAAGCAGATTTGAAGAATGAAACCGATCCACTGAAGAGGAAGGTGCTGGACGGCAGGCAGTTGGCGCTGAAAATTAGTGCAAATTCTGTGTACGGATTTACGGGAGCTCAAGTTGGTAAACTTCCGTGCTTGGAAATAAGTCAGTCGGTTACAGCTTTTGGAAGAACTATGATTGAGAGAACAAAGAATGAAGTGGAGCAGCGTTACACAATGGAAAATGGGTACAAGCATACGGCTAAGGTCATTTATGGAGACACCGATTCTGTCATGGTTAGGTTCGGAGTTACAACTGTTGCAGACGCGATGGAACTTGGGCGGGAGGCGGCCGAACTAATCAGTCAGAAGTTTGTTGCACCTATTAAGTTAGAATTTGAGAAGGTTAGACAACCATTTTAATCACTAATAATAGGAATTAATATTATTTAATAATTAATCGTTAATAGTATTTCTGCCGTGTTACGCGGGTTAAACTGTTTGACATTTTTTTAAATATAATTTCTAAATTATAGGTATATTTTCCGTACCTGCTGATCAACAAAAAGCGATATGCTGGTTTGTATTTCACAAAACCCGATATTCATGATAAAATGGACTGCAAAGGTTTGGAGACTGTTAGGAGAGACAATTGTCCCCTGGTAGCCACAGTTATGAATACGTGCTTAGAAAAGATTTTAGTAAATCGGTGAGTTAAAGTACGAAAAGTATGTACATGTATTTTATGGTCTATGGCGAACTGGTTTACATTTACGATTACGAATACTTTTTCGTGACCACACCGTTCATTTTTATAGTGATCCCCAAGGAGCCATTGAATTTGCAAAAGAAGTAATCTCCGACTTACTTCGTAATAAAATGGACATCTCGCAGCTCGTGATTACGAAGGAGTTAACCAAAACTGAGAAGGAATATGCTGCTAAGCAAGCTCACGTAGAACTAGCAAATAAAATGAGGAAAAGAGATGCGGGCACAGCTCCAAAACTTGGTGATCGAGTCCCATACGTCATTATCGCGGGCCCTAGAGGAACTCCTGCATACCAAAAAGCGGAGGATCCTATTTTCGCTCTTGAGAACAGTGTTCCGATTGATGCAGCATACTACTTAGAGAATCAGCTTAGCAAGCCGTTGACTCGAATTTTTGAGCCCATTTTGGGAGAGAAAACAGAGTCCATCCTTCTCCGGGGTGATCACACACGAACAAAAGTCATCGTAACGAGTAAAGTCTCAGCTCTGTCCATGTTCACCAAAAAGAAAGCCACCTGCATAGGCTGTCGTACAGTTTTGAAGAATGAGAGCGATGCCCTGTGTACGTATTGCAAGTCCAAGGAGACGGATGTTTATATGAAAGAGATTGCAGCACTTTCTGATTTGGAAGTCAAGTTCAACCGGTTGTGGACACAGTGTCAACGATGCCAGGGTTCTCTTCATGAAGACGTACTTTGTACCAGGTACTTTCTTAATTTTTTAAATTTTAATCTGTATTTTGGATAGGCAAACGTATGGATTACAATGTCTCAACATTGCATGAATTTAATTTACTAAAAATATGTATGTACGCATTTCAGCCGAGACTGTCCCATTTTCTACATGCGCAAGAAAGTTATTATAGACTTGGAGGATCAGAATAAGTTGGTACACCGGTTTAATAACTAATATGTAAATATTTTAGGATTACGTCATTCACTTCCAGTATTTTTTCATCTTCCTATGTGGCTTAATTGTTTTTACATTTTAATTTGTATTGTTACTTTTTTCCCGACAAAATGATGGAACGCCACGCGTATAACTAATGTCAACGTCATAAATGAATAATAATGATTAATTATACACAATAACACAATAGTATTACTGATTAGCCTTTACGCAATTTTTACTTGAAATAAAGGATGGAAATTGTTTCCTTCAAACGTACTTTTTCACGTCTTCTCGTCTCTGTATTGCTACATAAAACTCGAAAGTGTTCATAAAATATTGTAATTTTTAATTTGCCCACGATAATATGACGTACACAAATGAGCTGGAAATTCACGCGTTGAATATCGATTGTGGATTCAATTTTATTTACGTATTTAGTATAGATCTGAGTAAATAGTTAGATATTACCCTCGATGGTCAATGATATTATGCTTTACACTTATGTAGATTAATTAGTATTACACGAATTCCGTCCTTGAACCTTTACCCCATTAACAAATACTTACTGCTACAATGGCATGCCTAGCAAAGTTTTGTACACTTTTGTGGCTCGGAACCAAGTAGGTAATCTTATTTATTATTACAACTACACTCCATTGCATTGATACATTGGTGTATAAAAATGACAATTAATATTAGATCAGCACTTCATACGTTCAAATATTTTGTCCTACAAGTTTTTCGAAAAAAGCTAACCATTCAGCGCTGACGTCACTGAATAATCTAAAAGACAAAACGACTTTCTTTATGCTTCGTACACAATTTGGTCAGTTCACAGAATCAAACATAAACAGTTCAGTACACCTGGAATCAGCACAGCAAAATGCTGTTTTATCTGTACCGAAAATCTTTTTCTCAGAAAGTATGGGGAAGTTTCACACAACAAAATCGTTACATATAATTTTTTTTTTCACATTACATTTATATACACATGATTTTGTGTCATCCAGTAAAAATAATACCAATCTAGTATTAATCCAATGACGCACCTATTTTGATACAAAATTCCTTTCCAACATTCTGGCGAATCGAAGTACATAACTCGCAAAATCAACATCAGTTGGTGCCAAAATACGAGTTATATATATAATGTATACTTCATTGTCAAAACACAGCACCACATTTCGAAATACTTATATATGTAATATGTATGTATATGTATAGTATCCAATTGCATTTCTACACCACTACCACAGCCAGTACTTTACGAATAATAATTATCATCAAATTCATAACCCTCCTGCAAATTAAAAAAAAAACTTACTAATTTTTATCATAACCAGATTTAAATTACACGAAATAAGCTATCAGAAAAAAATGCTATCCATCAAGCATTGCTTTTTTATATACGAAAAATATTTCTGGACAATTAACCAGACACAAACACGAATACATTCATGTTATATTACACAGCATACTACAATTTGAATACAGTCGTAAACGTAAATCTTTTGTGAATTGCAAAATGCATATCACGAATTGATCCGCCACAAATAAATCACAGAATGGTCCAAGTTTTCTTACACGGCTTACAACATTACAACATTGTTGGCTTACAACAAACCAACAAATACTTTGCTCACAAGTAATAATTCTTCAAAAATGGAAATGGCAAACTATTGGCCGTTTTTCTACAAAATTATAATACAATTTACATCATAATTTCAGACAAACATTAATCCAATATTATGCACAAAAGTACAAAAAAACATATTTTGACTGAGACATTGTAAGTACTATCACTCGGCTACACTTGTGCAAACAACACAGATGTGAGTGCGTGAAAGTTACACAAATTCAGTCTTGGATGACAATGGAGCTTTCTCCCTCTTCCACTATCGTTTCTCCATTAACATTTTGTCAGTTTTCACTTTTAACTAGAATCTCATTTCAATAATTTTCCTGAATTAGTAACCCTCTGTTTTTGCCATGTAGATTTACATTGAGAAGATTGGCATTTATGTTGGTCTGAATTACATGAATCCTGAACATTAAACATGTATGTATGTACATAATTTTTTTTAGCAACTGCAGTTGATGGCTGTCTCCTATCTTCCCCATGGCTTGTTAGGTTCATAAAAGAATTATGAATATTACACTTAAAAAATGAATGCTACATCGAAATTTTTACACTATGCTACATGTATTGTATATAGACAATAAAATGTAGTTTTTTAGATTGTCCTTAACAAAGGTACATCATTGATTTTCAAGACAAAAAGATGATATATGTATATAAAATACGAAAGTCTCATACACATTTTGAATACTTATAATGATACATCCAAGCACACCTGGTAACCATACAAGGTCATATAGAAATTTCAAGAATACAAAATACAATACTAAGTTCACCCAAATAATAATCATATGGGGTTGCAAAATATTCGTTGCAAAAAAGAAAAATACTTATAAAGGTACAACGTATTTAATCAAAGATTGTAAAATAAATAAACCCCTTCACCATAATACACATTTAAAAGACAATACAAGGTACGTATTCTATATAATACAAAAAAAATAGAGGAAAGAAATGAGAATGCTAGAAAAAACTGTTTTCTTTCAGTCCTAATCACACAACACAGTTAAAACGGGCTCAAGACTTTGGAATGGACGGCAGAGGGTTTCATTTCAGGCTCCGTTTGGCTAATAATACTTTTGCTACTTGTGGCAATAGCAGATGGGATGGAAAAGGGAGACGAGGAAGATTTATTGAATTCTGATTTTAAGTTATGAATACGATGACTAGGGAAAGTGTAGTGTTCTATATCCTGATCGGATGTTGCTTCTTCCAAATCATCATAATCACCTTCTTCCTCCTCCTCCTCATCTTCGGAATCTTGCAACCTTTGAGCCGCCCCCGAATCGGAGGAAAGGTGATGGGAAGTTCGAGACGGGAGGAATTCCTCATCCGGATTTAAACGATGATATCGTCTTCGTAATTGGTGGCTGTCCCCAGCTCCGGAGGATCGTCTTAGGAATAAAATGTACAGAACTAAGATGCCCACAAGGGCCAAGTTGACTAAAACGACCACGACCAGGGCCTTGTACCAAAACACGTTGGAATTGAGGGAGTCCAGCAGGGCTGCCGGGTAGCAATGGGAATGATTGAGGCCGGCTCCCAGGCCTTCCTCATTGCCGGGGACTAATTGTCTCACGAGATTAGAATCTCCATGGCAGCCCGTGCACTGATAATCTCCAGGACCCTCACAAGTCCGGCAGGAGTAATGGCAAGGAAGGCAAATGAAGGAGGTCGTCGGAGGACTGCTCGGAGCTCCATCCACAAAGCCCGTGCCACCACTTCCTGGACCACGACTTTGACGGTAGAAGGTTTCTGGACAATTCTCCACGCACATGTCATGCAACAATGCCAGTGTTGGGATACAATCTGGAAATCAAAATTGCAAAAAAAAAAAAACATGTTATTTAATGTCCCAGCTTAGAATCCTTAACAATTGAACAAAAAATTTCAAATACGTAATTCTCTAATAAACGTAACAAAAGAAATCACATGCCAAAAAATTATGACCACGCATGAATCGTTCCCCAGGGAAAGCATGCAATACACTTTGAGAGAAAGTCCAACAAGTAAAAACTAATTAGTTAAGGCAAACCCAAAATAAAAATTAGTTAATACAGAATCCATCTTATAAGTTGAATTAGCTGCAAAAATGAAAAATAAAACATGAGCCAGAAATAACGAAGAAACGCAGATATTTCCAAATTCATGGTAAAGATTTGGGTTTAAATAAGTTTTAAAAAGGGTTAGATAATGTCCACAAGCATACCAAGCATCATTTTCAGTGTAAAATAAAAAGCATTAATTAATAATAGAGTAGAAACCAGACAAAAACATTCTCATGCTCCATGCAGCTACAAAGTCGCTTAAAATTTCTCGTTCAACAAAATCATAAATAAATTACTAATTAATCTGATGACAATTATTTACTAACGTATATATAATTGCTGAAAATTCACAAGAAAATCAAGCCAACACCTGGAAGAGAATTCCATGCTGGAAATACTCCCATCCAATTCCAGGAAAAAATAAAAAAAATTTGGCGTAACATTATGATGACTGGAGAAAAATAAATGTTTGCGAGGAACTGATTGATTACGCAAGAAGAAAACGTTGCAACAGATCATTTGCATTCAACTCAAATTATGCACGAATATGCAACAAATTACTTCGTAATAAATTGAAATACTATAGAAAACACCCGGAAAGAAATGGAAGAGAATATAAAATATTGAGATCACCAAGTATAAAAACCAAAAAAAAAAAAGCTGTAAGTATGTAATATAGTGATTTCTTGAAATTTATAATGTAGTACGAAATATTGATTTGTTTTTGGCATTCATATCGGAACTCACCAATTTCTGGTCTACTATTTTTTTCAGAACGAGAAAGACGACGTTGCGAGCCTTTATTTTGACACGGAAACTTCACCTTCTAAATGCAGCAGCAGCGGAAGTAGTAGTAGAAACAATTTTGTTTAGGATACAGGGTGTCGGATCAGAAGGTCAAAATTCTTGCACATTGTATTCGGAAGGCTTCTAATAGTTTTAAAGCAGCAAATTCTTTCTTCCACAGCACATGTTATTTATCAATTTTTTTACAGAGTATAAAACACAAGTTCTCCTGCTAAAAAAAGCAACCATAAAATGCCATGAAGTTAATGGTTCATTTCCCAGATTTTGACCTGAAAAAAATTCGGGGTCAAATATAAACACCAGCCACCGTGAAACCATGTGAGGAAAAATTATTATTTACAGACCAATGTACAAAGTTACATAGAATATGCTTTCCCTCTAAAAAAAAGCCACGAAAACAAACTGAAAGTCAATGACAATGTTCAGAGTGAAAAGTGAAAACAACAAATTTGATTATCTCCAGTGCGTTCAAAGTAATACAGTCGGGTAATAAAAATTGCGGTAATAATAATAATTGAAAAAATAACAATAGAGAAAATTAATCACAACGCATACCCATGTATGTGTAATGTGTATATCTATACTTACTTCATACTATTTTTTGGAGTTTTGCACGAAACAGAGATAATTAAATTTCAACACCATGTTGGCCATTAACAAAAAACATCAAAAAGTATTAATACAAATGCCCTGAAATTCCTGTAAAAAATGATTTTCAAAATGCCATATGATTAATGCATTCACACACGCACTCATGCTAATTTTTATACATGTAAATACTTTTAATCAATTTCCGATTCCCACATAAAATCGAAAGAAATTATTATGTATTTTATGTGTATTAATCTTCATAATAATTATCGTGTATAATAGATAGTTTTCATCATTATGAATTATGATAATACAATATGATTCAGTTGAACGGACTTTAAACTCTCCATAACTCCATACCATATCCTTTCACCCACCCCCATCCTCATTATTTTTCCATTTCGTATTATTGAATAATATAATTTTTTTTATCGAATACCATTCATTATACCTATATACAATATTCAATCACTTTAAATTACAACTAAGCTACCAACAATATTCAATTACGACTACATGACAAGATATGTGTAATATAAGTACAAAAATGTTTTTTTCGCAAAGAAAACGGTCACAAAGTTATAACAATGTACACAAACCACGGAAGTAAAATTTGATAAAATTTTACTGATAAGGTTTCTTATACTTAGTACAAATGATTTGTTTTCGTTCTATACAAATTTATTAAAAAATCCCTTTTGTGACCGACCCCACTTTGTAGTGTATAATATTAAGTACACAATATTTTTCATTAATATTATAAATACCACACAAACAGAAAAAATACAGAGAACAGTACCTACATTTTTGACTTGCAAACATCCTATCAGTTTAGACAATTATATTTTTTACAAAAATTTACGATTTTCTCCTTATTTTAACATGTAATATCTTTTTAGGCCATATACTTTTTAGTTTCACACTTTCCCTTTCTGCTACACAAACATAAAAAATCGAACTGGATACATTTCTAACCATTCCCCTCTATGTGTTCCATTGTTCTTAAAAATTTACGTATTTTTTTTACGTTTTTACCCAAAAATAAAGATACATAAAATCCGTGTACACAAAGGTTGTAACGACGGCTACGGTAAGTGACACCATTGGCCCACTCATTAATTTATCCAAAAGTAGGGTTGCACTTCGCAATTATAGATGCAAACTCAACGTTTCCATTGCACCAGTTTTGTACGGGCGAACTTGTTAGAGTTAGAAATGCATCCAGACATAAAAAAGATAATATACAACAAAAATGACCAACGAACAAACTTAAATTAAGTTTGTCCTACAAATAAAAATATACATAACAAAAAGTAATATGTAATAGCACACTTTGCAGAATTTTTGTCTGTGAATGAAGTCAGTAAAATGCTTCCTACAATATTAGTACAACTTCTACTAACACGCCTCTACACAGTGAGTTAAATTAAAATGACAAAATATTAACAAAACAATTAAGCCTTGAACGACATCACGAGGGAAAATAAAAACTGATCATTTCCGCGCAACATTGATTAAAGAGCGCTCAAAATCTGTATCCTTCCAAACGGGCTAAGGTACTTTCAGCTTTAACTTTCCACCTGTGACATACCTATTCAAAACTTGAAAAATAAATACTGTATAAATAACAATGAGGCTATTAAGTTCGTATTACGATCATCCTTGCAAGAACCCCGACAAGGAAAAAGTCACATTTATGTATATATCTAGCTTACTGTTAACATGAAAACACTAACACAAACAGTGCTTCGAGTAATAGTGTCTATTAAAACACAATTACCACGAAGATAATATAGTAACACACGAAATTGACAGAAGGACATTCAATACTCTAATAAAACCGAAATTCACTTCAACAAGGACAACAGACAACAATCACCGTAGAAAGAGTGGTGCTTTTAGCCCGAAAGTTACAATGTTGACAAAAGTACAAATACATATAGGTAGTATGTAGTATGTAGTATGTATTAAACGCAACCAAAAGTAAATTCAACATGATAATACTATACTATACTTACACCGTGACACCCACTAAAAATGTATTCATTTTGTTCTACGAAGACGTTTAAGTTAACTACTTAAATTAAGTAAACTCAATATTTCATCTTTGATCACACGTTTGTTCAGCCTTAAATTTAAAATAATTTCGACACAGAAGTAACCTCCAGTTTCATCTTCCCGGCTTGCTTAGGAGTAGGCATATATATATATATATATACAAAGGTAATGTATGTATATCCCATACAGAATTACTTTACAGATTCCCTCAACCAAAATTTAATTTGATCACACAAATACATGGCAAATGGCAAGAATTTGTTCTATAATGTATACCTTTCGAACACAAAGACAAATACATCAGTAAAAGCAAAAAGGTTCAAATACTCACCACACACAGGTCAACTATATAATATACTAAAAAAGATGGGTCACTTAGATTACTTGAGTCAATACTCCAACCTAAAAAACAAGCCACATAGATTTATATTGCCCCATTCCAATTAAATATAGCCTCCAAAATAACAGGTACCTATAAATTAGGAAAACTAGACTGGGAAATTAGGAATATTACTTAGACCTAGGATCAGCAAATAGTTCTAAAACTGACTCATTCGAAATTGTCACCAGCTTTTTTATCGTACCTACAGATTTACCGAAACATGAACGGGATCGTCTTAAATTGCCTTAATATTGTTCAAAATAATATTGGCAAATGTATAAATATGTATAACAAATTTCAACAAAAAAACTTGTGTGTGTACGATAGGAACTGTATAGGACAAGATTTTTTAAGAAATATTTTGAAAGTCATGACATTAATGTAAAAGTAAAAAAAAAAGTCGTATCGGGTAATTGCACTTTGCACTGCCGTTTGCAATACAAAATCCCTAATATCATTTGCTGGTGTGTGACGTGATATCGTTCGAAGTTGCTCATAGGTTATAGTCGCTACCAAATAAAAGTCTTCTGATTTCAACGTACTTAAATGTGCTCGTAAAAAAAGGCTTCTCCCACTGAGAAAAATAAGCAGAAAAAATGAGACCATAATATAATATTACAAAATCCATACATAAAAATACTGTCTAAAAATGATCAAGAACTTTGCGGAAATAGCTGCAGTTATAATTAAATCAAGACGTCACATTTGTAAAGTCCTTTAAAAAAGTGACCAAGCTCTACGAATATGATACTATAAATTGTACCATATAGCTTATTTTATGACAGCAAAACCCTTTATTTTTAATTTTTATTATAATCCTATTTTACGTTTTATATTACTGATCAAAACCATGGGGAAACTCCAGAATTGAAACTTCTCCATTCACGTAAATACTTAATTTTTTTTTATAAATTCAAAAATTTCGATGACCTCAAACCTGCTTTTTTCCTCTTCATAGAAAAATTGTCAGAAGAGGAAAATGTCCATATTTTATACACAGAGATATTTAAAATTCACGGTATTCCCAAATTTTCCAATTTCGAAAAACGTCGAACAGTAAAATTACATCAATATTCAGCTTTTATAAAGGTTAAAATACACTCACACAAAATACCACAAAAAACGTTAAAACCGCACTTCACCAGTTCGAAAATTTTGAAATTGACGTTTTAAAAAAACGAAATTCAAGTGGTCATGATTTTTCTACTCTCCATTTTATAAATCAGATAAATCCCGATTATTTATACTTTATACGTTTGTCAAAAAGTGCAGATAAAAACCAGAAAATCTGGAAAACGACAATGACACGGAAAATATCTCGTGAAAATGACACTAAAATTTTGGTTGGCTTTTTTTTTGTAATAGATTTTACATCTTATAGCTGCCTATAACAGCATTTTCCTATTCAAAAATTTTACACCAATTTTACAACGAAAATTACATTTGGATTTATAATCTTATACCTTAATTACTATTTAATTAATAATGATTGAAAAACACAAGGTACAATGAAAACAACTGGCACGTATGTAAGTACATTTTTAAATATTAATTAATTACGTACAAAAATTATTTTAATGATTTTTTATAAGATATCACTTTTATCATAGGAAAATTGTACGCCTTTGCGGGTGAAATCTTTTTTATTTAATTTTAGGTTTTGCTTTTCCAACAACCAAGTCTTTTAAAAATCTTTAAAAACAAACTTAATTGTCGTATGTAAAATGATCTTAAAAATTGTTTTTTTGTTTCGCGCAGAATTGTTCTATTTTCCCATTGGGAACATGTGGATTTTTAATAATTATCTCGTGATTCCTACCGTTATCCTGATTTTGTCGGTAATATTATTATTTTGTTTTCAAAATTGGTCTTTATAATTACACCATGATTTGTGTGGTTTTCAAGGTTATATTTTATAATAGAACAATTTTTCGTCTGTATCCACATGGGATATCGTTTCACATTTTGGGCAAATCGAATAAAAAGTCTTGGTAAAAAAGTGCCAAAAAATTGTACAAAACAACACAAATAACGAGTCGGGATGTAATACAAAACAAACTTAAACATAAATAAACTCAAAACACAACAAGGTATAATAAATAAAGAAAACATTAACACTGGAACAAGTTGATTAAGAAGGTTTATACAATTAATATACGTATGTATATATTATTTACGCATTATACAAGTAATTGTTGTGTGCCCGTTTTACTTTTTACTGGAATCGTGGACCAGCAGGCGACTTCAGAAACTATATGCACTTTGTGGCTCGGAATACGACAATAATTACAAGTTTTGGGACAATTAGTTAACTTATGAGACCGACAACAACCTACGACGGGTCTTAAGTGATTAGCTGCGGGACAATGTTGGCGATAATAATGGTAAATGTTGTTATTATTAGTACTACAATTACTGAACTCAAGCAGTTCGGGAAAGCTACTATTACTATTATTGATGATGATGATCAAGATGAGGCTGAGTTCTGATGTTTGACAGATGACCTGAGATGCCTGTGATGTGGTTCCAGCTGATGATAATGATGATGTTGATGTTGAAGGTGATACGACTACAACGGAAGGGGTTACCTGATCAAAGTATCTGCCTACTACCAATAGTTTTCGTTGGTCGCAACAATATGATGATGCTTTTAATGATGATGCTGGGGTGTCAGGTAACGGATCGTTTTCCGTAAGTGCTTGATCGGAGATTCCCGATCCACATATAACTTTTTTCTTCCTCTTCTTAGTGTCATTCTTTTTAACCATGGACTTTTCTTTTCTCTTTCTCTTTCTTGTAGTGGGTGTTGGTGTGATGGGGGACTCAGTCATTGAAGAAGTGGTGGATGAAGATGAGGATGATGATGATGACGAATGACATGAGTAATGAGAGGACAAAGTGAGTAAGAAAAGGAGAAAAAGGCACCAACCTAGACATTGTCCATTCGCGGACATCTTGGCACAGGTTGAAGAGGACGTGGCCACTGGAATTGAGGCTTGAGCAGCATCAATTCCCAAAGGTGGACTCTGGACATGAGACGGTTGGATGACGATGGAATTTTCACTGCCGTCAAATGCTGCTGTTCCTTTATTGGAATCATTATTATTCATTCCCACTCCTACTGCTCCGGGTTGATTTGGAGCTACGTCCAAACTGACGGAAGAAGCGGGTACTCCGGATGCTTCAGGCTGTTCTGGGATTTGATGTGCCTCCACTTTTGCTCCAGCAAAAGTTCCTGGTGGATCATTCGGACTTGACTCTAAGCCGTGGGCTATGAGTGTCCAGGTTTGGAGTTTCCCTGTTGAGAATTTATGAAAAATGTTAATGTCAGGATTTGTACTTTTAATTACCTAATCATACAAAAGGAAAACAATTATCGCTAAATTACTTCCTGAAATAATTATCCAACCAAGGAGGCATACACACATACATAATAGGATGAAACGCAAAACTCAAATTTTAGGTGGAAATCCAACTCAGAGATTATAGCAGTAAAATTTGTTGTATAATTATTACGTCCATGCAATACAACAGCAGTACAAAAAACAATTTATGGCACTTTATATCAAATTTAAACGAAATTACTAGCACTAAAGAACGCCGTAGGATCTAGGAAGTGGTACAAATGTCACGCAAAATAAGATTATGTTATGAGAGTTAACTTCCAAAAGTCAGACAGGAAATTTTTATCAAAAATTAATCGCAAATGAACTGATTGAGCAATTTCAGACCTACCACGTACGCATAATGGAAGGCTTGAGGGAAATGTCACTGAGAGAATACATGCAGATGTCATGCTTTGGATAATGTCATTCTCAGTGTACATTTCAAAAGAGAAACAAAACTTCCGTAATTTCACATGCAAATAATATTACTAAAATGCTAGAAAATACACCCAACAAGCGTACAAAACCGGGTCACTTGACATGCCCGCCAGACCCGGAATTGTTAATGAAGTTAATCTTTGCCCAATTCTTCTGTAGGGAAACTGTACAGTTGTCAGAATTTATTGCAACATGACTGTCCCATCACAAAATAAATTAATTACGTGAGTGCAAAGAACCATTTGTGGAGTAGGTATAACAAAATCCCAGAGTTTATTCTTAAAAAAAAAACAATTTGTGCCTGCAAAGTTCAGATTTGCCCAAGCAATATAAGCCCTTTAAAGAACAAAAACAAACCACGAAATATCCCTCTAAAAAAGCCATTTATAGCCGATATAGAGAAAGCAAAAAAAAAAAAGCACATCACAATCAATCTCTGCAGAACAACCGGGTAAAAAAACTTTGTAAGTAAATGTATGTAAGTACATATATGTATACCTAATACCTACCTATACTATTCCTTATGGTAAGTGTAATGTGACTCAACATTAAAATCGGGGTTTTGCCTGACACAAAAAAAAGCAAATGTCAATCTAATTATAGTAGAATCTTTGGCTTTCCTTTCTCTCTGTAGGATTTTATAATAACATCACCACCCATAGGATCCGAATTCTCCACTCTCGGTGAATTGAGAAGTCCCCTCCGCAATAAATGACGAGTCAAGAGGAAAACGAGAGGGAGAGATAGAGACTGATTAACTGAGAGAAGAGAAGTTGAGTCAACAGAAAAAAATCAATACAATTTAGTATTGTAGTGAGAGACGAGAGAGAGAGAGAGATGTGAAAACTGGCAAACCAAGTGAGTAAACAAATCCAAAAGGGCGAAACTTATTCGGTTACGTCTACCACGAGAGAATGAGAGGGAGAGAGAAAGGAACAGTAAACTCGACAGGAATTAAAGCCCTCTTCAAATTCTAAAATGCCATGCAATATCCGGAAAAGTAGAGTCAATAGAACTTTGTTAGAATACGCAAAAGTAGGTACTAGAGAAACGCCAAAAGCTAAATACAGGCATACACAGGACGGGACACACACATATACATATGTACATTAATGCATGTACCTATAAACACAGGATTGTACTCCACCATACATAAAACCCTCAAATCAATTAAATTGGGTCCCTATAATATTATCCAGTAGCCTCCAGTAAGTACAGTGGGTTATAGAGGACATTTAATAGAGAAAACAAGTGCTTTTACTGCTTGTGTCTACAGAAATTTCGAAGCCACTTCACATAATAAATAGATCAATAAATCCTCGAATGGGTCCTACTCACTGGAAGAACTAGCGAAGCGAGAATCACAATCAAATTCATTACGTGATTGTTGCGTTTATATATGTGTGTCCTTGTTATATTGTTATATGTATATTATATAAAAGCCTTTTTTTGTCTTCATCATCAAAATTCACTGTAATAGAAACTTTCTACACAGGAAATCTGTGACTACCTCCCCACTTGTTATTTACGCACATACACACAGAGGCAAACAAACCAGAAAAAATTCTGATCTCGTCTGATTGTATGTAACTTTCTCTAAAAAAGCGTTTGTTACTTTTTCCACAGTAATCCAAGGCTATACACAAGCTTCGGCGAAAAATCAGGACGCTGTGGAAGGAGAAAATTACAGAAAATAGGGAAAACCAAACAAAAATGTAGGAGGAAGAACTATACGTACATCGAACTACATCTATCAAGGCCATTATCGACAAAAGAAGAGCAAACACCCAAAGAATTAAAGTGGAACCTTTTGATGAGTCATCAGAAGTGGCAGAACGACCAGAAGAGCCGCCATGGGAAGAAGAAGCTGTTCTGGAGGAATTTTTTAAGCTACTACGCCCATCACCCTCAACTGTGCCTTCTTTGTTATTATTAACGTTCCTCAGCTCACTGCTACTCCTTTCCCCACCACCACTACCACCTCCATGCTGATTGAACTTGAGGGTTGAAGAAGATGACGTGGTTGAAAAAGTGGTGGTGGTAATCGCCCTGGAATCTGTGGCCGGGGCATTTCCAGTACCAGCAGATGCTGGAGGAGGTGGAGGAGGAAGAGGAGTGTGATCAAAAGTACCGGAGGAATTTATCCCCATATTATCCCCTTCATCTTGTTTCGGTTGTCGTCGTCGTTCTTCACCGCCTCGGAGAAAAGCGGAGGAAGAATTAGGCCTCAAAGTGGAGGATGAAGAGGAGGAGGAAATGGAGGAGGAGGTCGAAGAATTTAATGAATTTTCTTTCGTAGATGGTGGAGGAGGCAGTGGGAGCCTCATCATCGTCATCATCAACATCATACTGTCCTGACTTTGATTAGTAAACTTTGTGTTGCTACCGCTTCTACTTGTGCCAGAAGTACTACTACTTTTGGAAAATAATTTGCTTGTCGTTTGCCCCCCATTCTCCTTCCCAACCACCTCCCGGTCCTCCTCCTCTTCCTTACTACCCGTGGTGGAGGCTGATCGATGTTGTTGTTGAAGGGGATGCTCTATCCCTCCACCACCATTAACAGGATTCTCTGTCACTAATCTCGTAGAAGGCCTTTGAGATGCGGGTCCAGGAGGGGGTGAGATCCCTTTCTGTTTCTTAGACATCAATTTCCCTTTGACACGCTGACGGGAGGGTTTTTTTGAGGTCGTCACCACCATGGGTAAGTCCGAGTCGATCATACCGGCACTTTTGTTGTTATTATTACTGGAGGATGAGGAAGAAGAAGAAGATGAATGAATGGTAGTATTACTATTAATACCCGAAGATGGGGACAGTTTCGAACCACTTTTGTTATTTCTAAGATAAGAAAGGTCAATTTTGGCCGGGTACCGAATTGGTGGCTGGACCAGACCCACCTTCACCCCGGGAAGATAGGGGGGATTCGTCTCACGATTCTCATCCTCGTCCGTGCCGTAAACAATTAGTGACCACCGCTTTAGTACCGTACGTCCTTTTTTTATTTTTCATGGAGAAAGCAAGAAGAGGGGGCAGCAAAAGGGAGAAAGAGAAAAAAGAACCATTTTTTTTATGTAACACACGCACCTTTTAAAACAGAAATGAGGTTTTCACCCCATTTTCTTTTATGTACTACTTTACATCCACACAACAGACACCGAATTACGGGTAAGCATGCACTACCTTTTACCCCGTAAAAAATACTACACATACAAGGCAGCTCATAATTTATATACAAAAAATACACCACACCAATAACTTGTAACTCTTACCGTTTTTATGATCTTTTTTTCGTGTATTTATACAGAACATGAGAGACAGATGGATAAAAGAGGAACAACAGGAGCGAAGTTGATTTTTTTATTTTTCGTAGAAGATCCCCGAAAGCAGTAAAAATGTACAAAAACATACAAGTTAAATAATCCATCACCATTTTTCAACAATGAACATCCATAAATGTTATCTACGCTACAGATATGTACATCAGTACCATCCTGATGTAATTATTGCATTAAAGCAGTACACGTCGGTTTTTCTAATACTCCCGGAAATATAATTAATTTGTTGCCGCTCCCCTATGAATACTTGGGTAGGATTTAACTTATTTTCGAGTTTGGTGCCAATATACACTCTTTAATGTTTACGAAGAAACATACTACCTTACTGTCACCAAGGATGCTTCTGATAATTAAATGACATTACTGACTTGCCTTCTACCTCCGATGACAAACTCGTTTGGCAGAAATTTGATTTTTTTAGGAAAATACCATGAAAATTTCAACGCACGAGTAATAAGAAATCTCCAGCCAATACATATAAGCATTTTAAGACCTTTTCTGTATTGCAAAAAGTGAATCTAAAATATGCCGACGAATAGATTGTACCTATTACACTTTGTAAAGGCAATTGACTGCTTACGTATCACATTTTTTTTGCGTAATTCGGGATCAAAATAGTGCCTAAGAATTTATGAACGAAGGTTCTGATGCCATAATTCGTACTCGCGTCAATTTAAATTAGTTATGCAGGTACATATAGTGCCGGACACTATAAGGTCAGGTATAATAATACGAAACCAATTAAATAAGACGTTGAGCTACAAAAAGTGTAAGCTAAACAAAAGGTCATACCAGCATAACGTCCTTCATTATGAATCTCCAGCGTCCATTTACCAATCGGATTTTCGCCCCAGGAGTGAACGGACATAAAAGGCCAGTCAGTGAATCCTGCCCGATTCAGATCATGTCTTCGGTGAGCGAGCAAGGTGGACCTTGTACCCGCCGGGGATACCAAATATATCTGGAGGTCACCTCTCCGACCCGATGTTAACGTGACTTTTGCCTATTGAAAATCAAGCAACATCATTTAAAAATCCGAACATTTCAAGATCTTTACCAGTGTCGTGTTTTGTTTTGCTGTAACAAATAATTTGGAAACCCACCAAAGGTATGAGCTTTAAGTGTCAACAGAGAATTTGTACGGAGAGTTTCCAATTTAATAAAAACGATCATCAAGCAAGCACTTTCACCGGGTATCTCCGGGTGAACAAAGGGAATGGAAAGTGCTAGGAAAATCGGGAGATAACAAAGCAGAAGCAACACCTCAGCTCTTCCAATAACAAAGTCCCCGTTATCACAGCAGCCAAGAGCAACAAAAAACACCATCAAACTCCCATCACAACAATAATAGTAATAATTACATCCAGCAAGCCATCCCCTATCCAACCTCCCCCGTGACTCTCTTTTTTTCTTTTATTCCCCATCCAGACCCTCATTTACCGTCCTACTACTACTGTACTAACAACGGCACTAGTATTACACGCCTCCCAAAGTATTAAACACTTTCCTTCACGCAAAGCTCCCCTTTCTTCTGGGAAAGGAGACCAAAAGAAAAAAAAAGTGTTACAGTATCTCCAAACCGACACACTCTTCCCCTTTTGCTACTGCAGTCCTTTGGCCAAATAACCAAGAGAAGCCCACAACCCTTTGCTATAATAATAACCAGCATAAACTGGAGGGTGTTTCCCCAGAAATAGTAAACCTCCTTTAGATTTCTCATCACGTCCTCTTCCCCCTGTCCCTGTTTCTTTAGTTTCCCAGGGAAAGCCGAAGTGGAAGAGAGATAGAGAGATTGGGAGGGACGGAGGATGTAACAGAAAAGGAAAGTAAACAGCGAAGAAAAACCAAGTGAGAAACAGGCCGTGGGACAGAGAGAGAGAGAGAGCTACAAATAGCAAGAAAGTAAACAGAGTAAGTCGAATGGGCACAAAGAAAATGAACGAGGGCTTGTCCGAAAGACGATTAAAATGACGAGGCATGGAGAGAGACAACCGGCATGCGAAGAAGAGTAATAAAAGAGACAAACACGGGAAACGAGACATAAGACGGACTGATAACGCAAGACAAAAACTAGAGAAAAAAGGTTGTTAGAAGGTGATGACAGAGAATGGAACGAAGAGGAACGAGAATGGAGGGAAGAATGGAAATAGAGAAAGAGAAGCACAATGAAAATAGAGAGAGAAAGAGGGCAAACATAGAGAGAAAGAGAGCGAAAATAGAGACAGAAAAGTGGAAATAGACAGAGAAGGAGAGTGGAAAGAGAGAGAGAGAGAATGGAAAGAGAGAGAGAGAGAGAGAGAGTAAGAAGCAGAGTGGACAAAGAGAGAGAGGGAGAGAGAGAGTGGAAACAGAGAGAGACAGGAAGAGTGGAAGCAGTGACAGATATAGAGAAGGAGCGTGGAAAGATAGAGAGAGAGACAGAGAGAAAAGAATGGAAATAGAGACGGAGAGAGAAAAAGAGGGAAAGTGGACGTGAATAAGGCGAGATTTAGAAAATGAGAGAGAAATAGAAAGTGGAAGCTGATACGGAGAGAGAAAGAGAAAGAAACAGACAGAGAATGGGAGAGAAAAAGAGAGAGGAAGAGACGGAAAATGGGAGAGAAAGAGAGAGCAGAAGAGAGAAACAGACAGAAAATGAAAGAGAAAGAGAGAGAAATTGAGAAAGAGAGATATGGAAATCGAGAGAAAGAGAGAGAGAGAGAAAAGGGAAAATAGGGCGAAAAGGAAACTTGAGATAGAAAAGCAATGATAGACGAAGATAGGGAAGCAGGGCCGCAAGATAAAAATAGAGAAAGCAAAGGACAGTCAATATGCTTCTCCCACCAAAAATCGACTCCCAGTTGTTTGTTGACCCTTCCATAATAATGAGAAGAAAAAGAGGACAAAAAGCAAAAGCTATCCCGTTCTCTTCCGGGTACAACAGCAAGATGAGAGTAAAAAAAATAAGAAGGGAAATCTGATATATTCCCACACTAACCTGTACATGTTCCAAATAAGTTACTCCCGAGCAGTTGCTGATTTTGAGATCCAACGTAACTTTACTCTTAGCCGGGATGTTCCTGGGTAATGACCATAGACACACACAAAAAAAAAGAACAAAATCCAAATAAATAATGTACCTTGGTAACATCAATATGGGACAAATCAAAAGCCATATCGCCGTATGGGTAACATACAATGACTATTGGGAAGGGGAAAAATATGTGCAATTGTGTACATAGATCCGAATTGAAGAGGATAATAGTACCAAATGCGTATAAAGTCGAAAGGTGTACGGGAAAGCATTTCTTTTACATTTTTTTTTATTGAGGAGAAAAAGAAATTTGATACGGGTAGAAAGTTTTTTCGTATGAAATACAAGAATCATCATCATTATCATCAAAAAAAAAGGGAGAAATACATTAAGTACTAACTTGTCCGAGTATGGAGCCCGTATTTCACATTTATTTTGTTCGGGTACCGTCTTCCACGCCTTTGCCAATTTCACCATCGCTCCCGCATCCATCAGACCGTAGCCGAAGGAATGACTCACTGCAATTGGATAAAGAAAAAATGGGATATGGAAGATGTAACAAAAATCAAATAATGATCATCATAATTTTTTTTTTCATGTGTACCCAAAACAATAATAGTTCTTTTATGGGGGAAACGAGGGTCTAATAGAAACATCATTACATTTTCCGTTTGCACTCTCCAAGGAAGATCGGCAAAGAAAAATGAGGAGTCGAAACAAAGTTGGGAATAACGGAGAAGCAGCCAGGAGTGAGAACATAATAAACCAATAGACGGGATGAAACAAATAAGAAATAGTGGAAAGGACAGGAAAACAGTGATCAACAAAGCAAAATAAGCTACAAGGCGGAGAAAAATAAGGAGGAAAAAGGAAATTCTTAAATTCGAATGGAGAATCGAAATTTCGAAATTAAAAGGATTCGAGGACGTCCTTTGAAAGGGGGACAAAATGAACACGTGCGAAACATTTTCCTTTTCGAAATGGTAAGCCTCATCATTCTCTCATCATCGTCATCACCTTTGTGATCACGCTGATCATCACCATCCCCGTATTATTGCAACATTCATTTTGGACACCAACAACCAAGTTCTAGTCGGAGAAACATAAGCACAGGGTTCCCAATTAGAATTTTACACCTACCCTACTGCCAAGTCCAATTACGCAGAAAAAGGGGTTAAAATCGGTACTATAGACAAAATTCGGTTACGGATTTAGCATAAAAACGCGATCTTAATCCCATCACAATTGGCGAAGTTATGATGAATTTAAAACGAAGAGCAAACAGAAACAGAAATTAGTTTTTGTAAGTATCGATTTTAGAGTTGCAATTTTGTCTTACAATGTGTAGGTAATTTTTAGGAATTTAAACAACTCACACGCTTGCTTTGAAATAATAAATCCATTTTAATTTATTTTAAGCGAACTTAAGCACGATCATCTGTGTTGGATTCGCATTAATGTTCGATTTTGGGAGGTGATTTGTACTTTGTACGCGGAAATTTGTATGTTCACCCCAAAAGAAACCGTTGGGTGTTGGTCAAAAATTTGAATTATAAACTTGGCGCGGGGAAAATCAGCATAACTTCGTCAATTTTGATCAGATTGAGAAGGGACTTTATATGTTAGATCCAAACCAGAATTTTATCCAGGATACTTATTGTAAATAGCTTTCCACGTTATACGGTTTGGCTAGAGGGCAGGCGTAAAATCCTAATTGGCCACCCCGTACATGTTATTCCCCTCAAAGTTTATGACTTTAAGCAAAGAGATAAAAGCGGGAGGAGGAGATGTAGAGAGGATGGGGAAAAGCAGGGAAAATTTATAGAGATGTACCTCACGGAAAGCTCCACCAAAAACATCTATAATCCCCGGTGAGTGTGAGGTCGTTCCGGGTTTTACGGGGACAAAAAAAAAACTTGTGTAGAAAAAAAAACTACGGAGGAATGAACGTGAAACCTCAAAAAGGCACACATAAATGGGATTCTACACATAACGAGCACAAGTGTTGAGCTCATCGTCTGCATGGGACCACCATATACAACGGGGAGGAGTGAGGAAATTCTCCCTTCAAATTTAAAGGTGCACCAGGAGATATAAGAACTGGAGGAGAGGAGGGAGGCAATTTAATAGGACCGGTGTGGCAGATGGGAAAACATTTGATCACCGAGATGCAAGAGAGACGAGGGAAAGGTTGGTCCTCCAAAGGTTGGTGAAAGAGACAAGGAGAGAAAGAAAACGAGCAGAGAAATATAAAATTGGAGAAACGAGATACAGAGCTTCAATAAACGGACGGAGGAACCGGAAAGAGTAAAGCGGAGAGGAGAATTCCGAGACTAAAAGCTAGTATAAGTGAGGATTAAGATATATTAAAAATATGAGAAAATAGGAACCAGAAATTGATCCAGATAATCCAGAAATTAATACAACAACAAAAAGTTATCGAGAGAAGAAGTAAGAACAAAATAAGACAGAAAAAATGGCATTAGAAACTACCAGCGACACAGAAAGCAAGAGAGACGTTAATGGAGAAAGAGGAAGAACGGTACAGAGAAAGAAAGCAACCGGAAGAAAGGGCACCAAGAAAAAATGAGACGTAAAAGAGTCCAGGACAAGGTAAGAAAACGACCACGAAAAGTCCAATAAAAGAGAGGGAAGAAATAAGAACGCAATAAAAAGGAAGAAATAAGAGTCCATGAACAAGAAGAAAAATACCTAAACAATGGAAGTAAAGTGCCAAAAGAAAGGAAGAATAATACCAACAAAAAGGAAGAAAGATACAGGAAGAGGAAGAAAGAGACCAAGACAAAGATAGCCAAAGAAAGAAAAGGCCAATAAAAGAAAGACAGAAGAAAAGGAACGAAGAAAAATGAAGAAAACGAGAGACAGAAAGAGAGTGAGTGACCGGAAGAATGACAGTAAAATGAAAGAGGAAGAACGAATAAATTAAAGAAACAGGAAGAAAGAGAGAACAAGTAAAAGACGGAGACAAAATAAGCAAATTAATAACAAATAAGACGAAGAAAGAGACGAAGAGAAGGCGACACAGAAGAGAATGAAGGACAGAAAAAGAGAATAAAGTAGTAAAAAGTCAAAGCGAGGACAGAAAGATAAATGGAGACGGCAGGAAAATATACAAAGAAAAGGGACAAGAACGAAGAAAATGGAAAACGTACTGAAAAAAAAAACAAAAAGAGACAAAAGAAGGAAAAAGTAAAACAAAACAAAAGAAGACAAAAGAAGGAAAAAGTGAAACAAAACAAAAGGAGACAAAAGAAGGAAAAAGTGAAACAAAACAAAAGAAGACAAAAGAAGGAAAAAGTGAAACAAAACAAAAGAAGGAAAAAGTGAAACAAAACAAAAGGAGACAAAAGGAGACAAAAAGAAAAAAGTGAAAAAAATAAAAGGAGACAAAAGAAGTAGAAAGAGAAAGAACTAGAAAATGAATAAAAGACAAACAGAATTACAGCGACAGAGAGAAAGGTAGGGAGAATAGAAAACATAGCAGATCACATTGCATACATTATAAATGAGATGAGGGGAAGCATATGTTTTTACATGTAAATACGTACATACAATGATGAAAGGTATTTTAAAAAATATAGTAGCTAGAACTTGAATATGCACTCACCATTCCGACCCACACCATTTGTGGCCCAGTCGGGAGCGATTAAATTTTGAGGCCGAGCCGTTCTCACGACAATGTGTTGCATATCTCGCCACGTCAAATTCGTATTCGCTTGCAGAGCCAGTGCACAAATGCCGGCGGCAAGGGGAGCGGACGCGGAAGTGCCCGTGTGGCTGGAGGTGCAGGAATGATGCAAGTCAATTGTGACGATCTGAAACAACACAAATTATTACAAATAAATTAAAATACACATCACTGTAAATCTTGAACTTTTTTCTTTCACTTCCTGAATTAGAAAATATATCTTTTTTAATCTTGTACTACCCAAAGCAATTACAAGGCATGGACACCCGGGCAAATACATAATTTTGTTCTTCTGTAGACGAATAAAAGGCATTCCTTCATTCTCGGTTATTTATGGGGGCGTCTCGAAAGATTCGTCGAATTATTATCCCCCAAATAAAATCCCAAAAATGTGGAAATCAATTTCTTCTCTTGTAATTAATCCCGCTGTTCAGCAAATCACCTTACTCTCGCCGTGTCTCCCCTTCTCTCTCTCTCTCTCTCTCTTTCTCTCTCTCTTTCTCTCTCTTTCTCTCTCCTGCTCTCTCTCTTTCTCTCTCTCTTTCTATTTCTCTTCTCATCTCTCTTACCTCTCTTTCTCTCTGTTTTTTCTCTTCTTCAACTCTCTTTCTTTCTCGTCTTACGTAGAATCTGGCGCGAATGAGTGCCACGTTCTACAGAGAGCTGACCCCTCCGAGACGAGCAAGAGAGTGGAAGCATGGTAGATTGAAAAAAAAAGATCCAAAGGTATTAGAGACAGAGAGAAAGCAAGGTACAAAAGATGAGAGAAAAAGGGGGAAAAAATTATAGATTAATATTATGACCCTACCCCAATTCCTTTCTTATAGGGCTCCGAAATGAAAAAAAAAGGGGAAATCATTACAAATGAAGCTCATAAATTCTTATAGTTACCCCAAAGGAATTTTTGTATTAACTTCCCTCCTCCAACCTTCTCCTGGCCTTCCCAATATTGGGTCCCTACCCCGGCCTTTCCCCTCCCCCGTTATTGAGAATCTGGAGGAGAAATCTCGTAAATTAGCTACCTCCGCATTATCAACGTCAATCTCTTATAAATGACATGCTCACGCTCTGTATTACCTAATAGCACAGAGAGACTCCTCTGGTCTCTCTCATCCTCCTGTCAGGATTTCTTTCTCGGAGACTCTTTAGTATCACCCACTTTCTCATCCTAGCCTTTATAGTGAGACAGAGAGAGAGAGAGAGAGCGCAAAACGTGTGTATTCTCTCACAGAGGAAAAAAATTCCATTTCATCTCACGCATCGTCTGTCTGTGTCGTTCTTTTTTCTTTCTTCTATACATTTTTTTCTCTTGCTCTTATTTCTTCATCTCCTTCTTTTAGTTTGTTGTATGGAGGAGTATCTATTGATTGTGGCACGTCTCCAAAACTCATCTGTTAGCTACAATATCTTCTTTCCTTTCCTTTTTTCTCTTACTACTTCCACTCTTTGTTAGATGGGAAGCTTGTTAGAGGGAGGAGGAGAAGTAGACGATGGTGCTGATTACTTGTACATGCTTTAATACACACCTTGACATCGTTTGACTCTCGAAAGAGAGAGAGGAACAAGAATACGGAATCACAGGAAAGTGAAGGAAACAGATAAAGAGACGGTTGATAAGAAGAAATATGGCAAAATACAGGGAAAGAGGCGTCGAAAAAAACGGTGAAACCAGCTGGATAAATGATAAACTATCAGACACCGAACTGAACAAAATATAAAAACTGGGACGAAAAGGAAGGTGGAAATCGACAGAAGGAAAGAGCCAATTAAATAGAAATAAAACCAGAGAGGTAAAAGGAGACAGAAAAGTTATTTTTAGTACGAGACATGTGAAAAAAGACAAAATAGGGATAGACCAATGAGTACAGGAATAGACAGTAAAAGCGGAGGAACACGACCAAATAGTAAAAAGAGAAAGTTCGACAAATACAAAGGGAAAGATGAGGAACGGGAAAGAGAAGGTAAAAACAGGATAAAGAGACAGCAAAAACGCGAGAAATAGAAAGGAAGAGAGATAGAGCACAAATGAATGAAAAAACTGGGCAGAAAAGAGAAAGCACAAAAAATGGAGAAAGCAAAAACGAGGCAAAAAGCACCAAATAGAAAAAGAGAAAACAAAAACGATGCAAAAAGCACCAAACAGAAAAAGAGAAATCAAAAACGAGGCAAAAAGCACCAAATAGAAAAATAGAAAGCAAAAACGAGGCAAAAAGCACCAAATAGAAAAATAGAAAGCCAAAACGACGCAAAAGGCACCAAATAGAAAAAGAGAAAGCAAAAATGAGGAAAAAAGAACCAAATGGAAAAAGAGAAAGCAAAAACGAGGAAAAAAGAATCAAATGGAAAAAGAGAGAGCACAAGAACATGCGAGATATTCCGAAAAAAAAAACAAGACGAAACAAACATGAAACCAGCAAGACCGGAAAAACAAAAACAGGGATTTTTAATATTCTAATATTGAAAAACATTTGGAAGGAACAATAAAATTGCACCCTCCCAATCAATACTCTAATTCGATTCTAGAAGAATTTATCTTGGCTCCTGTCCCGTGTTTACTTTCCCTTCAAGTGGAAGTTGTTTCTGAGAATTTTATCACTAAAACGTAACGCTAATTTCCTTTTACATGTTTATTATTGCTAAACAACATGTGCAGTGTTGGAAAATATTGGAGCGTATGTATGTTTTTAGCTACAAATATTTTTACGGATCCCTTCTCTCCTTCTCTCTGTTCACGACTCTCATTTCGCTAGCTCAAAATACCTATTAGATCTTATGGGGAAGACACACAAAGGACACCATTTGTACTTCTTATCAGGAACACGGTGATTTCTCCCGTTCATCACGCCCTTCATCAGCTGCCTGGTGAGTGAAGGACAGAGAGAGAAAAGGACAGAGAAGAGAGGGAAAGAGAGAGAAAGAGAGAGAAGAGACAGAAAGATAGACAAAGGGACTCTTCTCATTCTACTTGATTCCTCATCATTTTCTTTCCTTAGTTCCGATTTTGTTTTCTCTTGAGGTAGACCATCATTATAAGGGCCTGCCTATACCATTTCCTGGTCTATAATCTATAAATGAAAGGATGACACGTTGAGTGCTTCTTTTTTCTTGGCGCGAGATGAAGTGTCATTGCTATTGTATGGAACAGCTCTTCTTCAGCCTCTCTCCAATGCTCCTTTCTTCCCATTTCCGGGGATCTCTTGAACACCTTCAAGTTTCTTTTTTTTTTTGGAGATGGTCAAAAGACTTTTCTGATCTCAAGATGTTGGAACAAGTACTTGGGATGAGGTCCTTCAAATTACTTGCCTTTTCTTTTGGCCTTTATTTCTATTTTTCCCTGTCTTTCCTCTCTTATCTTCCGTCTTGAGCGCCTCTTTTCCAGCTAAGGTTATGCCCCAAACTATTCTGGAATTCTTCTGATTCACAGTGTCGCAGGGACGGAAATTCTTTTTTTGTGGTTAAAGTTTATTCGTTCCATTTGCAAGTATCAATTTCGATATCAAGTTCAAGTTATGAGTTCGATTTTTTCCCATAATACTTATTACATGACCGTTTTTTTTAATAATATTCAGAATTTATTAACTGCTCATTCCTTCCAATTTACTGTTTATAGTTCTAATTCTTAGCTCAATTCAAAATAACGTTAAAATTCGTGTTCGTTTCTGCTGAAAACTAAAAATGTCTATTAAAATAAATGAAAGTAAATAAATTTGAACTTTTTGCTTATTTTCTTGCTTTAAATTATGTTCTAAAATCTACTGTAATTATTGTAGAAAAAACTTGATTATTAATCACAATTTAAATGTTAATACTCGCGAGTTTCAAATGTGAGTTGAATTTACGATTCTTTGCTGGAATCTTCGTTCAATTACGCCTAAAATAATTTAGAATTTGATTGATCGACCTTGAAAATTAGTATTCTTTAAATTTGGTTGATATCCAGCTTGAATTTTGTCGAAATACCAACTTGGAATTAATTTCCAGTACGATTTCAAGTTCGAAATGAAAATAAAGTGACCCATAAGGAACACTATTTATGGTCCCATTTTCCAACTTCTAACCAAATATTGTGTGTTTGCCATTGTGTTGCCCGCAAGTAAAGAGTGGAATCTCTCTCATCGTCTCATCACCGGCCCGTTTCCCCCCGAAAAAGTCATAATCATATCCAGCCAGAACCCAGCAGGACAAATAGTAATAACCGGGGAAGGATTTAAAGGGGCATGTAGTCGAAAAAGTAAACATTATAAAGCGATCCCAAACAAGCCATAAAAGTCAGCTCAATACTAGAGGAGAATTCCAGGCATTCAATACATTAATATGGTATAGCTCTCATAATCCCCCAACATGAGTGGTCCTCATCAAATACAAGCATTATTACGGCTATTATTACCCTCAAATCCCCATTGTCGCTCCCCAAGCCACATCTTCAACTAACTACCCACATATTTTGCGGGAGACAAACAACAACTGGGCGGAAGAGGCAGGCGGGCACAAAAAAACTGATGAAATTTCATCATCATCATGAATCCTCCCACTCATTCCTGTTCACAATCCTTTAGTCAAACACTTGAAGGGAAGAGGCGAGATAGAGAGTGAGGAGAAAGCGAGGCATGGAATTCATCCCCTTCAAACACGTGCCCATTCACGACAATTCTCAAGGAGCAACTTAATTAAAATTCCCGGGTATTAACCCGCCCAACGTTATATTGCCTTTATTCTATTTTCATATTGGCGCTTGTTAAATCTCCTTCTTGATTTCCCTCTTTCTTCCCATTTCCCTTTCGTATTTTCCTCTTTTCCCATTTCTTCTTCTCAATACTTTCCCGCTCTCTTTTCATCTTTTTTACTTTTACTCTTCCTACATACCATTTTCCGTTCTCTCTTCCTCACTATCTCTCTCTTTCTCAACCCTCTCTTTTTCATCTCAACCTTTATTATCTCTCCTTCATCTCTCTCTCTTTCTCTATCAATGTTTTTATCTCTTTCTTTCTCTTCCCTTTTGAATCTCTCCGTCTATTCCATTCTGAATCTCTCTCTCTCTCTCTCTCTCTCTTCAATTCTGAATCTCTCTATATCTTTCCATCTGAATGTTTTTCTCTCTCTTTCTCTCTGAATTCTTTTATCACTTTCTTTAATTTTCTCTCTTTCGCCGCTTTCTCTTTTTCTCTGAATCTATCCCACTGACCTTATGAATCTCTTTCTCTCTCGCTTTATTTCTGAATTTGTCTCTCTTCATATCTCTATCAGTACTTTCCCTATTTTTCTGTTTCGCCGCTCTTTGTCTCTTCTTCCTTTCTCTGAATCTGTCTCTCTCTTTCTCGCTCAATGTTTATCTCTTGTTTTCTATAATTTCGAATCGCCATCTTTGTTTCCTCGGGATATTTCTCTTCAGAACCTTCTCTCTCTCTCTCTCTCTCTCTCTCTCTCCGTTTTCTCAGAATCTTTCTCTCTCTCTCTCCGTTTTCTCAGAATCTTTCTCTCTCTGTTTTCTGTGAATTTTTTTCGCTCTCTCTCTCGCTTTCGGTTTCTTTCTTGCTCTCTTGTTTGCTCTCTCTCTCTCGTTCCCTCTTTTCTTTAACTCTCCCTTTCCCCTCTCATCCTTTCCTTACCTATGTAATATTCTTTATAGATCTTCTCTCCCCAAATAATCTCTCTCTCTCTCGTCTGTCCTGGATTTTGTCCATCTACCTAGCTTCCCTGCGTCTCTCTTACAAACATTAACCCACATATTCGCTCAATGACCAACGAGAAGAGGATTCCTGGAAGGGAATTATGCTGATCTTACCCCCACAATGGCAGAAACCCACATATTTCCCTTACTGAGACCATTTAAATAACATGAAAAAGACGACGCATGCAATAATATAATAGCTGTTGAAACGACTGCTTTGTGAAGAAAAAGGGATGCTCAAGTAATTCTGCTACCACCATGAATTTTTTCCCTGAGAGGACGAGAATTTTCATTACTATTTAAATTACCAATGACGGAGAAGGTGAAGGTGTGTGCGTATTAAAATATATTATTGAGAGTACTCGTATGCAGTACTTCCAGGATTTTTTTTCTTGGGCTTTCCCGTCTCTCTTCACCTGCTCTGGAGTGCTTTCATTATTCCCATTTTACCCCTTTATTTCTCTCTGGCCCTGACTGACGCTTAATTCCGGAGCAATTCTCATTCGCTTTCCCCTATATCCCCATTCCTCATCGATTACACCTGTATTACTTCCTAAGGAAATTCCCCCCAGCTTTCCCTCCCCCTCCTCTCGATGGGGGCAGTGCTTGGATGTAGAAAATGTATTATTAATAATAAATTTACTACACACAAGAGTACGATTTATGCTGGGCCGAATTGTTTCAGCTCAACTTCCCCTTCTTACGAGGGGAAAAGGGAAGAAAGAGAAAAAAAGTAAAGCACAATAATAATGCTTGAGAAAGCAGACCGAAACATGAGGCAAACAATAAATAGGGACTATTCCAAAATATAACGGAGGTATGGGGGCAAAATGAAAATAGAACATGGGATATAGAAGAATGGTGAAGAACCAAGTCGGGCAACAAATTAGAAAGGGAAAGCAAAAGAGAAAAGAATACTAACCAAAAGAGAGAGAAAATGTAGAACAAAACCAGAATGTATGAAGAAAATACTGAAAAAAGACGAAGGAAAATCCAAAAGTGCAACACAAACCATGAAATAAAAAAACTGAAGAAAAACTGAGAAAATACAAAGAAAAATGTAAAAATATAACTGTAAAATTACAAAGCAGAAGTAAAAATACAAAGAAAAAGGCAAGACTACAGAAAAATGCAACAATGCCAAGAAAAATGCCAAAATACAAAGAAAAATGCAAAAATATAATTGCAAAATTAGAATGCAGAAATAAAAATACAAAGAAAAGGCAAAGCTACAGAAAAATGCAACAATACAAAGAAAAAGTGCAAAAATACACAGAAAAATGCAAACATAAAATATAACTGCAAAATACAAAGCAAAAGTAAAAATACAAAGTAAAATGCAAAACTTCCTCAACGAACGCAAAAATACGAAGAAAAAATTTACAAAGATGAAGGAAAATTCTGTAATAGAAAATACAAAAAACGCTAGAAATACTGCGCAAATTCAAATAAAAATGAAAAAATAATACTGAGAACATTTAAAGCAAGATCCAGAAATACTGCGAAAAAACGGAGAAAAATCCTGAAATATTGCAAAAATACGGAGAAAAACCCCGAAATACTGCGCCAATACGGAAAAAATCTGTAAATACAAATAAAAAACACATTGTAAAATGGAGACTAAACAATTGTATGGGAACCGAGTACGAAGAAATAAGAAAGAGAAAGAAGAGAAAGAGAACGAAGCCAAAAAATGAAAGAATAAACCAAGGAGAAATGTAGGAAATGTAGAAACTCAAATCGAGGAAGTGAAAGCCAAAACCAGTACAGCAATACACCCATATTAGTACAGCATTCAGGAAATCCCACGTAATTAAATCCCCCCAAAAAGGCCAATTCCCTCAATTGCAACCGGGAGAAAATGAGGCACTGTGAGACTCCTCTGTAAATTTCTTCCCTTCTAATAAGCGAAAGTAGGCGAACACCAAAAGAAAATCAAAGTCCTGTCCCTCCCCTCCGTCCTCAACTTTCCCTGGAAATAATAATTAAGTGGAAAATAATGAAGGACAAGGAAGGGGTAGCACAACAACTTTTGTTCAGAATAATAAATTTATACATTGGCTGTAAAACACGGAGGCCATAATGAAAGAGAAAGGCAGAGACAGAGAGAAGGAGAAAGAAAGGAAAACACGTTATGGATATGCTCCAACAAATAATTGATTACCCCTTCCAAGAATTCCCCTTCTCATTTTGAATTCTATACTCTACTGAGGGAAATTTGGAACAATACTTTCTATAATTAGGCTTCCTCCAAAGCTGAACAATGTGCCTACACGTGATCCTTCTGATATATACATTTCTCCTTCATTTCATATTCAAAATTTGTCCTTGAAGGACGCGTCCAGCCGAAACGTCTTTCTTTTGCACTTTTTCTTATTATAGCCGTTATTGCACTTATCTCCGCCATGCAACAATCCGAGCAATTTCTTATTGGCGTGTTCCACCCAGTTCAAATTTCAGGCGATTATTATCTCGAAAAATGTCCATTGTTATGGCCGTACAAATTACACATGCAACTCCCTGAAGACACAAAAAAAATACAATATGAATATAGAATATACAAATGAATTAGGAATGACAAGGCCCTATTTGGGCATGGATTGAATGCAATAATATTATTATGAGATTGACTTTGTCTTGAATAAACAAAGTTCCTATTGTCCTATTAATTAATGACATTATAATGGCCTACGATTTTTTCTTGCATTTCCTCCCTTTTTCCTTTCTTCCTCTTACATTTTACATTGTGTAATTCAAATGTCTTTTACCACCTTTTACTCTTTCTTTTCCAGCCCTTTTTGGCCTTATAACTTTCTCTTTGAGACTATCTTTCCCCAGATTTTATTTTGTATAGAAAATATAGTAACTTCAATGGCATTTATTCAGTTTTTCTCTGCCACAATTGGGGTTTTTGAAATGTTATATCCATAATTGCACTTTAACCCTTGGAGTAAACGCTGGAAATGATGAATGGAATTGTAGGAATGGTTGTATATCGTAGATTTATGGCATTTGTAATGGATTTGTAATTTTTTTGTATACATTTTTGTAGGTTTTAAAAACAGATTTTCTGTGAATGGAAATTCGTTTTTATGGAAAAGAATATGGGGAAACATATGGTTAGTGTTAAAGTGAAAAATAAAAGAAAATATCCCACCTGTTTCTCGCCGGTGCCTCCAGAGCTGTACGTCGTGGCAAGGGTGGAACTGCAGGCCTCGGAATACCAAGGGACAAGGCCGTTTTCCGTGGCGGAGCTAATTGACAAGGTCCATATGGAATTGGTGTAGCCATCACAATTACAATTATCGTGGTCTCTCCCGCCATTCCCCGATGCCCAGACGAAGATTGAACCTCTTCCGTTTCGACCCTGGAAATACACAAGAGAGAAAAAAAAAGATCAGTTTATTTACAGTAAACAGAAGTCAATTTTCGAGAAGAATCACCCTTTCCTTTTTTTTTTCTTTTCCATTTTTAAATTAACATGAGTGCACTATTTTTACTTGGGTCTCAGCCTCTTTGGCTCCAGCTGGAGGTACATTTCATAGAGATTTCTGCTATTTATGGAGCCTTTCTTCCCAAAAACTTTGTAATGCTTTTAACCACTGCGTATATGCAAGGGGGCAATGTGAGAAAGGAAGAAAAAGGAGAAGAATCCGCGAAGGATCAAAAATACAAAGAGGGGAAATACAAGCTAAAAAAAGGAATTACATTTATTCCACTCAAAATGTAACCATACAAATCACGTCATTCAATGGGAGAAATTGATTGGTTTGAATTTATTTTAAATCCAGCACACATTTAGTACTCGTACGGGCATAACTTAGGGAAATGCTAAAAAAATAGGATTAAAATAAATACAAAAAGTGGCCAGGAATTCGAAGGAATAAAAAGAGGCTGGATAAAGCCACACTTTATCCCTTTTCACTACCCCAGACCACAATCTAGAAATATATAGGAATAAGAAAAAAAAAGATATACAAAATTGTATCTAAAACAATAGGAAAAAAAAGATTTTCGCTACAAGTAGAGCGTGTGGAAGTAGAAAAGAGAGAGAGAGAGAGTGAAATTCAAATTACACGTGCAATTAAGCTGACATGATTTCTTAGGCACAAACTGACGGAGATTAAAGTTAATACTGCGGAAAGAATGAGTACGTACAGAGAGAGAGAGAGAGAAAGAAAAGAGCGAGAATAAACGAAAGAGAAACAGAGTGAGTAGTGAGAAAGGGTTAGACATTCAAAAACGAGAAATCAAACGAGATTTGGTGATACAACCGGGCGACAGAGGAAAGCAAGGAAACCAGAGGGGCAGAAAATAAAGAGAGAAGAGAACAAAAGAGGATAAGAGACTGAAGAGACAAAATAGATAAACACAATAAGAGCCGGAAGGGAGAAAGGAAAAACAGACAAAAACAAGAAACAAAAACGGGAGAACACTAGCGTGAAAGGGAACAAGAAACAGACCAAGAGAAACCAAGAGAAAGAGCAAATGAAGAGGAAAATTAGAGAATACAGAGAAGATAAAGAAAAGGAGAGACAAAAATAGAGAAACAGGTAGCGAGGAGAGAAGGAGTAAGAGAGAAATACAGAGAATCCGAGAGAATCCAAGAGAGCGAAGAGAAGAAGAAGAAAAGAGAGAATAGAGACGGAGAGGAGAGAAGGAAAAGCAGAGAGAGAATATAGAGAGACAGGGACACAGAGACGAGAGGAAGAGAGAGGAGTGAGATACCGAAAGGAGAGAGATAAGGAAACAGAGAGAGGAGAGAGAAAAGAGAGCCAGGAGATATAAACAGAGAAAGAGAGAGAGAGAAACATAGAGAGGAGATAGAAACACGAGGTGAGAGAGAAACAGAGAGGAGAGAGAAAAGAGAGCGAGGAGATAGAAACAGAGACAGAGGAGCTAACAGAGAGATAAGAAAGACAGAGATAGAGAGGAGCTAGCAGAGAGAAGAGAGAAACAAAGAGAACATAGAGAAAGAGAGAGCAGAGAAAGGGGATGCAGGAGAAAAATAGACAGAGACGGAGAAAAGCAGGGAGAGAAGAAGAGAGAAAATAGAGAAGAAGATAAATAAGGGAAGAAGAAAGATACCAAAAGACAAAAATATGCAGAGAATTAGTGAAAAAAGAGTGGCAGAAAGATAAAATTGAGAAAATAGAGACACACAGAGAGGGCGAACGGGAGAATGGAAGAGAGGAAGACAAAAAACTTTTGTCTGCAAGTCATTTCATCCTTGTATTAAAACAAGAGACATTTCCAGCAGTCGTACTGCCTGAAACCCTGAAAGAGAGAGAGAGAGAGAGAGAGGGAGATAGTGAGAGAGAGAAAGAGAAAAGAGAAAAAAACTTTTTTATATACTATGCAAGAAAGTATTTTAATCCCCCAAAGGTTTTTTTTCTTCTCCAGCCCCTTATCCCTCCCCCACCCAATCCATTCCTACGGACTCTGTCCCCATGTTTTCTTAACGGGAGATAAAGAAGAATCAGATATACCACGAGAAAACTTTCTATAAAGTAAAAAAAAAGCAAGGGTTGAAATAATGTGTGAGAGAGCTGGAGGGAATGATTGTGTTAACGATTTCTCCCTTTTTTCTTTATCTGGTAGGATATGAAATAAAATTGAAAACTTTTGTGAATTTAAGTGGGTTTTCTTTGTTCTCCCCACAACTTTTTTTTTCTTGACAAGCTATCAAGTTGTGGGTGGGGTACATTTTTTTTTGGAATCTCTAAAAGTCAAATCTGAGCTTCCAGGCTTGCTCATCGTCTTATATTGTGCGGTCAACCTCCATCCGATTTTGTCCCAAAGTCCTCGGGAAATATTAATTATATCCCTGCTAACTATCTATGCATGTTTATTAATTTATTTTACTATTACTTTCACCTTAGTTGCTTTCACAAAAACAGTTCTCTCCTCCCAAAAACTGACACAAAAGGAGTCGAATAATGGATTTGTGTATTTATATGCATCCTTAGCCCTCTCGTTAATCTCATACTATGTATGAATGGAAGGTCCCCTTAATCATATATTTCCCTTCCCACCCGTCGTCAACCCATTAGCGATCAATGCAAGGAAGGAACCTCAAGAAATACTTTGATTTGCTCGCCCTTAAAAAAATTCTATACACCGAAAAAAATTAATTCAAAGTTTACAAAAGTGAGGGAGGCAGAGATAAAAGGGGATTCGGACGGAAAACGAAAAACTTATTTTTAGTCTTTGGAGAGAAAAAAAAGGAAACGGAAAAAACCAATTTATGGAATAAAAAAAAGGATATGGACACATACTGGTTTTGAATTTTTAACACAGCCGTCTCTGGCAACGAAAATGTGCAGAAATGTGCAAGTCATAAGAGTAAGAGGGGAGAGGAATAGAATCATAAAAGAGGAACTGCTAAGAGAGAGAGAGAGAGAGAAGAAAAAAGGACAAAAGGAGAGGAGAGAGGGAGAGACAAAGAGAGAATGAGACGAAAACTACGGAGAAACGGGGCGTATGTGAAATACAAAGACGGAAACAAAGGGGAGAGAGAGGAAAAGAAGCAGAAAGACAGCAAGAGAGACAAAAAAACAAATAAAGAGAGAGACGGAAAACAGATAGTAAAAGACAGAGGGAGAGACAGGGAGAAATAGAGAGATAGACACTGAGAGAGGGAGAGAGAGAAAAAAAACAAAGAGAAAAAAGGAGAGAGCAATACAGTGGAACAGACGTAACAAATTAGCGAACGAAACCGACGCAGAAACAGAAAAAGGGAGACTAAACGAGAGGAAGCAACGGAGAGAAAATACTGAAAGACAAACAAAGAGAAATTAGAGAGAAGAAAGAGATACAAAATGAAAGCAGAAAATAGAAAAATAAGAGCAAGAAAACAAGAGGACAGAAAGGAGGAAAACGAAAGAGATACAAAACGGGAGGAGAAAACAGAAAAATAAAAGAGACAAAACGGGAGGAGAAAACAGAAAAATGAAAGAGACAAAATGGGAGATGGAAACCAAGGGGAAAATGCCGGACAAAACCAGAGGGTGACACAGAGAGAAAAAGGGAGAGAGAATAAGCAGAGAAATACACGGAGAGAAACAAAACAAGAAGAGGGAACAGAGAAAATTGGAAGAGGCCAAACACGAGAAAGAAATAAAGAGAAAAATTCCAGACAATACCAGAGCACTGCGAAAAAGAGAGAAAGAATAAAAAGAGAGAAACAGAGAGATTCAAAACAAGAGGAGGAAACAGAGAAAAATGAGAGACAAAGCGAGAGCGACACAGAGGGAAACGCAACCAAATAGAGACACGGAGAAAAACACAACTAAAGAGAGAAACGGAGAGAAACGCAACTAGAGAGAGAAACGGAGAGAAACAAAACGAGAGGAGGAAATAGAGAGACAAAACAGAGACACAAAACGTAGAGAAACAAATTGGGAGGAAGAAGCTGTCAACAATAGAGAAGAGAAAAAACGAAAAGAAAAAGAGAGAATAGAAAACTAGGAGAAAAAGCAACACAGCAGAAAAAGAGAAGTAAATAAAATACAGTAAAGATACAGATTTAGAAGGGAAACGCGTAAAAAGTGGGAGAAAGTACAAGAAAAAGAGGCAGAGTACGACAGAATAAAGAGACAGAAAATCCGAAAGAGAAGAAGACTCATGGTAAGGGAAATGGCAAGGGATATTGGACCTCATCATGAAGTCAACGGTAATTCTCTCCATTGCATCTCTGCCTTTCCACCTCCCGTTTCGTGTGTGTACGTATAGAAGACTTAAAACGAAAAACGAAATTCCATATGCAAAAAAAAAAATAATACCCACAAATACACAGCCAGACACACACACGCCTTTTAAAGTTAATCTAAATTCAAACAAGAGAAAGAGTACGAAAAGAAGAAAGGAGGGAGAGAGGGAAAAGAAATAAAGGAACTTGGTGCAATAAAAGTTGGAATGAGAATATTGCCATGCAATGCAAGGAAAAGTCCCGGGAAAAAAACTCTTCGTCTTATGTCTTTTGCCAAAAGAATGTATAAAGAGGGGAAAGAGAAAGTCCGTGAGGGAGAGAAGACCCAAGGAAGGACATGGTAAAAAGTATTTGAAAATTGTGGTACTTTTTTTTCAAACTTTTTTCCCTTTAAAAAAATGTATGTAAAGTCCTTTTACCCCCAAAGATATTTTGTGTGTGTGTGTGGGGAAAAGCAATGGAGACAATGGCGTCTACCTGTCCTTTATCTTATTTTTAACTTGCAAAGCACACCCATTTTTTGAAAGGAAAAATATCCCGCAACACTTGCAAAAGGCATGTAAAAATTCCAGTTTATTTTTTTCTCATTCAAATATAACATTCCACCAAGGGGGTGCTGAATGGTTACAGGAAATGTCCAGGTATTTGTGAGGGAGACAAAACAAATTTATGCGTGTTTTTTGTATGTCCTAGAAAAAAAAAAAACTTTCACTACTTTTTCTCCAAGAAAAAAATGGGCATTTATGGACACAAAGACTTTCACCGGGAGAGAAATTTTAACTGGATTTTATTGTCTGTCAGGTATTTCCCCTTCCCCTCCCAACGGTTTTTATTCAGGGGATTATTCACACACATTTTTATGAGAGAGAAAAAAAAAGTGTCCATGTTAGTAGTACTTCTCCAGGTTCTGGGCTGGAATATGGACGTCACTGCGGAGTCTTTAAAAAGGCGGGAGGGGGCCGCTTTTATTGGACGTTTTGGACTTTATGAGCGTGTTTAAGTTATTCCTTGTGTCTTCTTTTTTTTTTTTTAGAAAGGGGTATAACATTTTTTTTTCGGGGGGAAGTCTCTTCAAAAGGAATGTGATACCCATTTTTTATTTCCCTTCTTCCAGGTGTTGTCTTTTACTACCTTGTCTCCGTTTGGATCTGTGTCATTTTTTTTGTGGAAGGTGAGGGATTTGCATTTTTTTCGGGGTTTATATCCCACCCTGCTCCCGTTTCTAACCGAAAATGTCGCTCACTTTTATTCAGTTTCCAGAATTTTTTTAGGGGCAGGAAATTCGCCGGTTTTATACTGCTACCATATACATACCTACATATACAGATATATACCTACATAATATGTGTATAGCTTCACAAAGCACCGTTAATCCTTGAGAATTTTGAATTTCCTGAAAATACCATCTCCATTTTTTGGCAGCACCTGTATTTCTTGTTCCAATTTTGTGGATTTTTATTTATTTGCAGTACCCGCGTTTTTTTAGTTTTTTTTCGGGAAATAAAATATTATTTCAAAATTATGAAGGCATTTTTGCCCTTCAGTTTACTTAGATTTATGTATCTTTGTTTTTTATTAGTTATTATTAGTGTTATTTATTAAAGATCATTATTAAAGTTCTTTATTAGAGATCTTTAGTATTAAAGCAAAATTATTTCTATTTCTTCGCGTATTCCACGCATGCAAAAATCTGCAAACACAAACCGGAATAAATCTAAAGGAATGATATTTCACAGGAGAGACAATAAAACGTGCTTAGGAGCTAATACGTTTTTGCGGGAAAATATTAATTTTAAAAAATTATTTAAAGTTTTTAAATGTCTAGTAATTATATGTGTATTAGTATAAAAAAGATCATTCACCGAAATAAGAAATAATTTGCTGCTTTTTTTCTGGCAACTGGCTGTGCCTAACTATAACGTCTGGGTACATCCATTACCCCTATAGCTAGTCTCTCTATAAGAGCTTTTGTATTATAACAGCGTTTAGGCATTCAACCGAAAGTTTTGTAACGACAAAATTTTTCTCTATAACGATGATTTTGTATCTATTTTTCTCTATAACGGTGATTTTATAACTGTTTTTCTCTATAACCGTGATGATATAAATGTTTTTTTCTCTATGAGGAATATTTGTATCTCCCACCAAAAAGCATCTTTCCCTATAACGGTTTTAGGCCACGCCCTCCCATATTTCCATCGCTCTAATAGTTTTTCCCCTTATAAAGGCCGATTTTCCAGACCTCCCCATCATATGGTTGTCCCTAAAGCGGCAGTATTATTCCCCACATCGGTTTTTCTCTATTACGTCAAAATGAAAATGCATGCGGAAAAGCCGTTATAGAGAAAATCGAGTCCACATCCGCGTAAAAAGCGTTTATTTACAGCAAAACCCACGGAAGAACACCCACCAAAATACATATAATTCATTCCTCCAATAAAACGGATGTAGTATTAGCAATGAAAAACCCAAGGACAGAATTCATGGAGGCATTCTCTCCTCTTCTTAAAAAATACGACCTTCCCCGCCATTCCAAATAATAATGAGGCTGTCCAGGAGTAAGGGCATTAGGTAGGGAATAAAAAAAGGAAATATGGAGGAATAAAAGAGGCCATGCAACAAGCTCATAAAGCTTGGGAGCGTGTGTATTATGGGGCGGGTATAAAAAGTAATTAGTTTCAATAATAATGTCCTTATTTCCCATTCTTCTCCCCCTCTCATCATAAATAAATTCCTTCCCCACACCCCAAAAGAAAACATTTTACAGTTATTCTGACATTAAAAGAAGGGGGTGAGGCTCTAAAAAAAAAGGATGGACCTATAAAAGGGAATAACTGCTCCTCCTATTACAACTAATAATGATCGAACATTTTCCCATTTACTCTCTTTGTCTCTCTTCCTCCACAAATCTCTTTCATGCCCTTTCTTTTTGAATTCCCTCTGTTATCCTCCACCTCCAATGTTGAACCTCTTTACTTTTAATGTACACACTCTGAAAGCACTCCTAAAAGTCCAATGGTAATGCCCACTCGTACGTGTGCCACTGAAATTAAAAAAAAACACGGGGGAAATCACGTCCGCACTTATACAATCGAAGGAGAGCGAATAATCATTCAGGGGAAGAACGAAATGGATTGGCTTTCTCCTCTTGAACAAAAAATACTCCAATATTATTGGCTTATCCCAGAGTGGAGAAAGCAGAAGAGGTGCTAAATGAGCTCATGGAGAAGACCGGAAGAGCCTGGGAAATCACGGGGATGGAATTCGGAGGGATGGTGGAGAATGAAAAGAGCTGAAGATACGAAATGGGATGGGTCTAATAGGCGATGTTAGACAATATGAAGCACTAGAGAGAGAGAGAGAGAGAATTCAATGAGGATAAAAATACGGGGAAAAATATGAACGTTGAGTGTCGAAATCACAAGTAGAAAAATGAACTACCGAGACAGACCGATTATGACAAGGGAAAGGTGTTAAAGGGAGAAACTGAAGGAGATGGACGAGAGGATATAAGTACAAATAGGAACCATTAGGGGAGCTGGTACATATTACGTCATCCTTTTTCCGGGTCAAAGGGACTGACTGACCCCTATGGTGATGACAGAATAGCGTTGCCGTAAACGGAAGGGTCTGAGGGACTGACTGACCCCGATTGATGACGTAATATGTACTACTTCCCTAGATTGAACCTGCCTAAGTATTCCTTTCCTCAGGCTCATCCAAAATTGCTCTGCCCTACCTTCCGAGGCCCCGAGAGGGAAAGACCGGCATAAGAATTCCTTAAGGAACAAAGCCACTTGGAGAGGAGGGAAATTTAAAATAAACTATTTCGTAATTTTATCTAGTGTTATGAGGTAGCATATGGGATGAAATCCATGCCTTTCATTCCTGCCATTCATTGTATCAATTGGAAAAATATGTTGGTCTAAAATGTTGTAGGTGCAATGAGATGTGAGAGGTGCATGGTGAAAGTATGGGAAGGAATTAGGGAACGAATGAGATAGTAAAAGAGGGAATAAGCCGGAAAATGGAAGAAAAAGGGAAAAATTATAAGTTCATAAGGCGAAAAAGAGAAAAAAGACAATACAAAATAAGGGAGAAATACGCGTAATAGAAAAATGTTCAAAAGGAATACAATAAGAGAGACAATGCAATAAAAGTATATGAGAGAAAAGCCCATAAAAAATAAGAAAAAACGTCCAAAAAACATAAACGAGAAACGTCATAAAAGATAAAACGTCCACAGAAAAAAAGAGAAAATGTTAATACCAGAAAATGTCCAGAAGCAAGAAAGAGAAAGCGTTCAAAAGAAAAGCGTATCAAAACGTCCAAAAGAAATAAAGAGAAAATGTCCAAAAAAGACAAAATGTCCGAAAGAAAATAAAATAAGAGAGGAAAGTTCATAAGAAAAAAATAAGAGAGAAAGTCTATGGGATGAAGAAAACAAGAGAGAAAAGCCCATAAGATAAATAAAAAAAATGGGCTACATAATTCAAAAGAAAGCGAAAGGAAAGACAAAAACTACAAAAAAAGCATTTAATAAGATGCAAAACACAACAAAAGATAAACTAGCCACAAGAGTTGACTAAAAAGAAGAAAGTCGGAAAAACAGCATAGCGAAAAGAGAAAATTAAAAGGAGAAAGCCTGTTAAATACCAACTAGCGCAAGACCAGAACAAAGAAAGCATTACAGTCATTAAAAATTGAAAATAATTCTGTACTAGAGAGCCTGAAAGAAAGCAAGAGGAAAGAAGAGAGAAAGTACAGGATGAAGTAAGAGGAAAAGGAACCCAAAACGAAAGAGAGAGAGAGTGAAAGAAAGCAAAAAATAGATTAACCCCATATATAAGTGTATATGATGGGCTTATACGAGGTTAAAAGAAGACGGAGGGAGTAGCAAAAAAACGGAGGAAAAAGTAAATGGATTCGGGTCATGGAGCAACCACTTCTTTTTACTCTCACTCACTTTCTCTCTCTCTCTCTCTTTGCCTTCATTCATTCAACTTTTACATTTACATTCAACACACAAGCCTCAAGCAGAGCGCTTCTGCCCCTCCTCCTTCTTTCCTTAGGCTCCTTCGTCTTGTTACAAGCTTAAATCCTTCAGAGAGAGAGATAGAGAGAGAATGGGAGAGAAAGAGAGAGAAAGAGAGAGAAAGAGAGAGAAAGAGAGAGAAAGAGAGAGAA